>WBMY01010038.1:296154-457309 GCA_013397315.1 Donacobius atricapilla | reverse complement strand
GGCGGGCGGGGCCGGGGAGATCCGGGGAGCCCCTCGTAGGTGGCGAGGCCGAAAGGGGTGCTGAGGGCCCGTCTTGTCCCGGGGCCGCGGCGGAGCTCGGCGTGCCCCTGCGCGGGTCTGCGGCCTTTGCCCGGCAGGGACGGGCACCTGCGCAGGTCGGTGAGAATGATTCGAGCTGAGGCGCCTGTGCCAGGGAGGAGCCGGGCGGGTCTGGGTCTGCCGGCCGGGGCTGCCGGCGCTGCTTCACCCGAGCTCTGTTCGGAGGGCTCGCTGCCTTCCTCTGGCCCAGGAGCTCCTCTGCAGAGGGGCAGGGGCCTCCCCCTGGGAGCCTGTCGCCCCCGCTGGCTCTGGAGCGTGAGTCCCGAGAATGAGGGTGCGATTGCAGCCGGAGCCTTCCTGATTCGGCTCGGGACGCAGTGTTGTTCACTTCTGCCTCTGAAGTGCTTCTTGTGCCGAGGATATATGTAGTTTTGACTCACAGCTTCTGTATGAAGTTGACATGGCTTCCTAAAGTTTGCTGCTCCTTTTGGGTGGTTCTACAAGAGCCTGTCTGCCTCGACGTGATAGTTCCAGTGTGCTGGCTTCTGATTTTGCTGACGAGGTCGCTTGATGTGCCTGGGTAGTGGCTGTGTGTGCTAAAGGTGTTGTAACTCTGCCGGGTGTATTCAGAGTTTTTAATAAAGGCAGTAATTCAGGATAAGGCTCTCTGGTGCAGAATACCATTTCTCTAGTAAATGTCAAATTTAAAAGCGTCATTTTTTTTAAATTTTAAGTAGAGCCATTATAGCTTGGAAATGGAGTGAACCAAACAGAACTGGAGTATTCATTCCTAAGCACAAGTGATGGAAGTAGATCTTGCATGTTTAGATGAAGAGTAAGAAATGAAACATGGTTTGAGTTTACCAGGCCAGTAGGAAAGAAGTGACAGGAGTTTGCACTGCAGAAATAACTCTGGAAAAAGTTCATACTTATGTATGTAATTCTTGAAGGTACTAGAGATACGGAACTTGAGACATAGAAGTATGCTCTTACAGACAAGCTCACAGGCAAACCTTGCCTGGAAATTTTTTTAGCCATGATAAGTTCTAAAATGAGGAGTTTTACTACTGCTCTACAGAGTCTGGCTGGGGTGTAGTTAACTTTCTTTATAACAGTCTGTACAGTCTGTGTTTTGGGTTTGTGGCAAAAAGAATGCTGCTCACACCATGGTGTATGGCTATGGCTGAAGGGGGCTTGCTTTCTCTTTTTCCTAATCTGCCCTCCACTCCCCTCGAGCAGACTGGGGAGGAGCAGAGATAGAGAGCACCGTGGGGACATTAGACCCAAACTGGCCAAAGAGAAATTCCCTAATGTATATTCTACTTAGTAATAAAATATGAGGGTTTTGTTTCCAGGGTAGTGATTATTCAGAGACTGGCTGGAGCATTAGTTTGCCTGTGAGGGGTGGTGAGCAATTTTCTTTGCTTCGGTCATTTCTTAGGGTTTTTTGGGTGGGGGGTGTTTCCTTGATTTATCAAACTTACTCTCTCTTGTCCCATGAGTTTTCTTGCTTTTGCTCTTCCAGTGCTGCGCAGTTCTTTAGATCAGTTCTTTAGATCTGTTAAACAGTTTTTAAACAGTTCTTTAGATCACTGTTCCGCTGAGATTAAGTGATGTGCTGGATTTATGAATGCAGACTGCTCTGAAAATAGATATTTAATTTCAAGGTATCATATGGGTATGAGAGAGTATAATATCTAGCTGAGAGAGTATAATCTCTAGCTGTGGCGGCAAAAACTGAAATGTTCTGTTTGGTTGCAAGACTAAATATATAAAATGTTGGAAATAATTTGGAAGCAATGAGGAGCTCCAGATGTATTCCTCAGAGGTCTGTGGACACCATGGTATTGCATCTGTGGTGATGGGATCCTGCCTATTTTCTCTTAGTAGTTAATGAAGTTTGAGAGAACTGATCTGCCTTGATGGACAGCAGATGTTGTCTTTTCCCCATACTTGTTTGCCTGCATGTCTTGGCTTCACTAGAAATTCTGCTGGGGACTGAGGTGAAATACTTTAATAATCTTCCCTATATCCCTGATGGACTGGACTGATACTGTGAGAAGGACTGAAAACTAGAGTCGGAAATCAAAATATTATCCATCAGAAGCCTAAATGGAAGTGCTCTATAGTTAAGTCTCTGAGTTTGGAGCTTCCACTGCTATGTTTCTCCCCAGTTTTGGTAGCAAATTTGAGCTATTGCTGCAGGAGGACTCTGGTTCTCTCAACTCCACACAACTGTAGTTCAGGATGAGTTAGGACTTTTGCTTGAATTTTCTACAAGATTGCATTATGCTTGTCTAATTACCCTTTTAATCAGCCAACCTACACTTGTATTAAATAGAATCTCTTATTTCAATGAAGATTTGCTGGGTTTGTGGTGGTGAAGTTTTGGTGGTGTTTTGGTTTTGTTTTTTAAATTCAAACTTAGAGCAAGGTAAATGCAAAAACAGCAATCAAAAACATTTTGGGGGAACTAACGAGACTGAGGTAAGTGCTTTTAAATGCAGTTCTTGTAGAATTCCAATTGCTTCGCTTTAGAATGTGGTTTAATGATGCTTCTCTCAGGTTTCACTGCTTTTATTGCCAGTTAATTCTCCAGTTGTTAACTTTGAAGTGTCACATAGCCACCAAATGGAAAAAGGTGGGTTTTTAAAAAATGTTTTATTTCTTTTCAGTCCTGTTAAGTAATGAAGGCATTCTGAGGTCCCAATCAACCATGGAGGAAACAGACAGGGAAGCAGTTGCAACAGCTGTTCAGAGAGTGGCAGGAATGCTTCAGCGTCCTGATCAGCTGGATAAAGTGGAACAGTATCGCCGAAGGGAAGCTCGTAAGAAGGCTTCAGTAGAAGCTCGACTCAAGGTACAAAGTTGGATAAACTTGAGTGTCTGTGGTGTAGCATGAGTGTACTGTATTATTTTCCTTCTGGGTTTGTTTGTTTGTTTGTTTGTTTTGACTATGCATTTCAGATGGATAGTTTTAAGCCAGGGACTTGAGTTTTTGCTTTGTATCCAAACCAGGAAATTTGTATCCTGAAAGTAATGCAAAGGAATACTGTACATCTTACTAATGTTTTATTCAAGCACTTCAAGTATCCTTAGGTCCTGTGCCTTCTGCAGTTTATTATGGAGAGCTACCCTGCTGTGTAACCTGTCAGCCAACAATCCTTTGTCTTAGTGATCGAGTTCTGAACTTGTAACAAAAAAATTATGATTGCATCTGAAAAAGGATCAGTCACTTACCCCTCTGACTTTTACATGGGTTTAGGGAAGATAGCTAAAATACATCACGTTCTTGGCTCTTGTGGAAGTAACTCCGTGATTTTGCTCCTCCTTTGCATGCGTATGTGTGAGTGAATGCACGTTCACACACATGGACTTAGCCTGAAATAGGAGTGTGGTCGTCCTGTGTTTAATGTCTGTATGTTACGGAGTTCTGTGTTTACTTCCTTCACTGCTATTTGCCAGCAATCATTTTAGACCACTATATCAAGCAGGTGGAGAAGGGTCTTAGAAAAGTGTTTTGGGAAACATTTTCTGAGGTCAAAATGGCTGGTATACACTGTATCTAATCTTATATCCCACTTAGTTTATCATATGACTATTTAATGGCTTCTCCCTTGTGGGAGTCTGTGTGAAGTAGAGGAGGATCAGTTTTCTTTCACAGTGAAAAAAATTGGTATTTATATATAATGTGCTATTTATATATAGCAAATTACACGTTGATTTTTGTAGCATAGAAACAGAATTTTTTCTGATGACTTGGACTGGGCTTTTGAGATTTAAGTCAGGAAGCATATACAGCCTATTAATAATGGATCAGCTGCTTAGTTACTGTGATCTCTTTATAATATATGAGCACAGTCATTTGCCTGACTGCTTCTATAGACAGTCACAACTAAACTTTGTAAGTCTTGTAAATGCCTAAATTCACTTAATAACTGTTTTCCCTATTGTTTGCCTTAAGTCAGTTCAGACATCCGTTGGTGGTTGGAAATACCTATTCCAAAAAGAAGTTCAATACCCCTTAATCCACTCAGTTTGCATTGCTGAAGAAGGTTCAGGCTAGTGATGCAATGGATAGCAGTGCTGACTTTCCCATGAGAATTACTCTAATGGATGGGAGCACAGAGAAGATGTAGGAAATACTCTTGCTGTGGATTTAAACTGTATCTGTGTGTGGTGTGGAACATGGGGAGACAGGCATCAGGATCATCAGCCAGAGGAGTTGCTGACGTCTCAGGCTGAATTTTTCATTCTGAGTGAATGAATAATGGGAAATCTTTCAGCATGAACATGTTAGATGCTTCTTTCTGACTGGATAGGCTGCCATCTTTGTCATCATTTTCTTCAGGTAAATCTAAATATCCTCTCCAAATCCTCTGCTGTATATTTAGTTATGTCCATTTTTTATATCCCTCACTGCATTTCTTCCCATGTAGCATAAATTCTTACGGGAGAAACTGCTTTGAAACATATCAAACTCTCTTTTGTATACAAGACTGATGGCACTCAGTGAAGCAGTGTTTTTGGGGTTCAGTAGCCGAACTCTTAAAGGATATGTGGAAGAGCACCAGGTAGCGTTGTAGACTGGTGCTATTGGGTTTTGTAGTCCAGAATGTAGGAGAGCTGCTTGAAATCTCTTCCAGAGCCTGTAAAATTGTAATCGTTGGCAGCCACTTTTGTTTATGCTTTTACTCAATCAATGGAAGAACTTCTCTGTGAAAAAGCGCCGTATAAATACACATATCCGAGGGTTGTGGTTGTTCCAGAATATAAACATGCATGAATCCTCTCCCATTTGGTTCTTAGCTGCTGTGCAGTCATGGATTTGAGACATAGGGAGACCAGGAAGCCAGGATTCTTGCTTCATGTTGAAAGCTGTCACTTGAAAAGACATGAAAAGAGAAGTTTTGAGCCTTTTTCCAGGATGGCCTAGTTTTGTTTTCATTTCTTTAGCACAGTGATGATCAGTCCAGTCAAAGATGAATATGCATTCTAGGAAGCAAAGCCTACAATGCTAGGCTGGGACATGCTTTGTTCCCTGCCCCATCACCCCATCCCCTGGCCCCAGCTGACTATTTGAAGACAAACTGAACATGGATGGATGTCTGGTTTTTGAATTTTCCTTGTCCATTTGTGTCAGAGACTGAGATCCCTGACTGTTTCAGTTCAACATTATCAAGTTTCTAAATAGGCAAAAATTTGAATATGTAATACTTGGAAGATCTGCCTCAGAAGAAATTATCAAAGCAGAAGTATTGAACATTTAATGATCATGTGATTTTTAAAGTAATTTATGGTCAGCTGCAGAAGACTGTGTTTGAGTATCCTAATTATCTCAGTTCCTGTAGGGGAGAAATATGTTAATGCAGCAGTTCTATAGATAGAAAGACTATAAAAATGCCTTACTACTGCTTAACTGTGCTGAGTCTGCCAGGAAAATACATTTTTATCAATAAAATCCGCATATCATATTTGAAAGTACATAAATAATCTTAGTTTAAAAATCATTGCATTTTTGGGGGCTTCCCCGGTAATTAATTAAAACACAGTAAATGTTGTTTGCAGTTACCAGGATTTCCTCTTTGGCTTCTAGTATCCGACAACAAGTTCCACAACTCTCCAAGCTTTCGGGCCTTAATAGTCTGGCAAAAAAAACCGTGTTTTGAGCTTAGCAAAACGATTAGTGCCTCATTTTCTTTGCTGGTTGCCTCAAGCCCCTGAGTTATCCAGCTGAGTTTTCACTGGTGACTTGCTTGTCTGTTGAAGCCTGTTATTTCTGGTTGCATTTTCCACTCCCCTGATTTCATGTCTTTTTAAAACTAGGTATCTAAAAATTGTGCTGTGAATGTGATCTGATTTCTTTCACTCAGATATACCCTATAATGCAGTTTCTGTAAGGTGTCTGGACACCTGAATGATATTCAGGCCTAACAGCCTCTTTGAAGAATCATTTTTTCAAGAGTCACTTGTCACAAGACATCCATATCAATAACCTGTCTTTATGCCAAAATAATCTAGTAGTTGAACCATTGGTCTGGTCGCTGATGTTTGACAGCATGAAAATAGGATTCACTTTGGGGTTTTGTTGTTTGTTTTGACTGAATTGCTTTAGGGTTGCTTTTCTTTTTTTGCCTTCAGGAGCTTTTGGGTTTTTTTTAAGAACATTTCAGAATTACATTTGGACTTTTTTAGAACATTTGCTGTTGCAAGTAAAAATTTGTAATTGCTTTAGTAAAATGCTTTGAGAATCTGTACATACCAAACATTCTGATGAAACATCAACTTTCTTTGATATCCCCCTTTGAAATTAATTTATGAAGGAAATGCAAAGAAGTCTCATTCCTTTGATCCTGGTTTAATACAGATTTATAAAGTTTACAGTCCTTCTCCCTAAACTCCTATGTTAGTTTGTGGATGGACTAATTGTATCTAGGTCCTTCAAAACTAGTTACAGTTTCAGAACTTTAAAAAATGATATGTGGGCACATCCAAAGTTGTGCACAGGCAAGCTTGCACACTTCTAGTAAATTGTGATATTTGTTTTTCTTTTTTTCTGCTGAAAATCTTAGATACTGAAATGAAAATTAAATCTTGAGAAATGTTGAAAATATGAAACTTGTGAAGATGATTATGGGTTCTTTGTCTTTTTGTATTTAAGGCAGCAATACAGTCACAGTTAGATGGAGTACGAACAGGTTTGAGCCAACTGCACAATGCCCTGAATGATGTGAAGGACATTCAGCAATCTTTGATAGATGTCAATAAGGACTGGAGACAAAGCATCAACACTATAGAAAACCTCAAGGATGTTAAGGATGCTGTAGTGCAACACAGCCAACTGGCAGCTGCCGTAGAAAATCTCAAGAACATATTTTCAGGTAATCTGCTGTTCTTTATATAATCCATAACATACTGAAAGCACTTTAATATGATGCTAACAGCTGTGAGGTTGTCAAGTAATGTTGAGAGCTTTAACCTCGCTGGGAATCAAGGATTAAGGAAGAATGACCTACACATCACAGACAGGGAAATAGCTGGTAACCACTTAATATAGATGAAGACTGAAATGTGCTGTAGGAACTTCTAGTCTGACCATTCCACACAACTCACAAAAAAGTTTCTTTCAAGCAGTCAGTAGCTGGGATAACGTGTTTTGTATAAAAGACTGAAATATGGGAGCAACAAATAAAGAAAGAATAATTGTAAAGTTCTGGTGTGTTGCCACCTGAGCTGGACACCTACAGCAAACCTCTTGGGTACAAATAGTACAAAATTATTTTAGGAGACCAAAACATTTTGCACCACTGTACACCTGTGAGGGTTTGGAAAATGAGTGAGATTAATGTAATAAAATGGATACTGTAAAGGTATGTGATTACCTGTGTCATTTTGAGTAGCTATGATGGAATGCACACTGCATTCCATGTTGAATCATGGTGAATTCCTTGCCAGGACTTCTCTACTTAAAAATAATTTTAAGTATCTTGCCCCTGTAACAGGGACTGAGTCTATCTGACTAATTTGATTTTATTTAAACAGTATTTTCTCTCCTTTTATCTTCTCATACTAATACACAAAGTGTACCTATAAAGTAAAATTGCTTCCCAACCATACCAGGTTGATTAGTTTATTCTCTGTGTGTACCTAACCTCTACAGTATCAGATACAGTGTGCAACTTAAAGAGAAGAGTTTACATGCGATATCTAGCAATTAAAAATAAAGATCAGCAAAATTTTGCACGTTCCAATGTGGAGTTGTTTTGGGGGTGGTGTTTCATTTTACACAGATGAATGCAACTGAGACAATAGACCTTTTGAGGCTTTCTGAGAGGCTTTTAGTATGAAGCATCTCCCCCTGGAGCTGTTAAACAGTATAGTTGTTTTGCTCAGAGATGATGAAATGTTTTAGAAACAAAGTGTTTTTTATCATGATTGAAAGGACAGTTACACACAATCATTAGAACTTCTTGTGGGCTGCCTTTTTTGCAGTGACAAATTTTTCTGATGAAATTTTTCAGTTCTTACCCCACAGGATCTTAGCCTTCTTCTGCAGGATTCCTCAAATACTGAAAAATAATCTAAAAAAATCTTCTAAATATTTTAGCAGCATGGGCAATTGTCCCTATCCTTCATTTGCACCTTAAGCAGGCAAAAACAGTTCAAGAAGGAGGTGCAATTTGGCGTTTGTTGGGTTTATGCAGCCTCAGATTCAATGAAGTGAGTGACTTTTAGGCAAGTTAAAAACCTTTTATGTAATGTATAAGAAGGCCATCACTGCAGTTTGTTTCATAGTAGATTTTTCAGGATTCATTTATTTATTTTTTTGGCATCAGGAGGGAGAAAGTTGTGTTGGCACTATGATCTTTGTTTAGCCACTGATCAAAATGGAGCATTATAGTTAATAATGTATAAAGATACATAACATTAAGTAACAATTTTGGAACACTTCAAAATAATTTCCTTTAAAATATTTGAAACTTAATTCCTACAGCCCTTCTCCAGCTTTTTTCCTAGTACTTTTACTGTCTTGTATTAATTGTTTGTATTTTGATAGCAGTGTTGTACTCTATGTGATTTTTCCTTCTTCTTTGCCTGCCTTTCAGTTCCAGAGATAGTCAGGGAGACCCACGACCTGATTGAGCGAGGGGAGCTTCTGCAGGCTCACCGGAAACTGATGGATTTGGAGTGTTCTCGTGATAACCTGATGTATGAGCAGTATCGCATGGACAGCAAAAACACACATGACATGAACCTCATCCACACCTACTTTGGGGATATGCAGAAACTGTCTGAGGAATTGGCAAAGCAGCTTTGGATGGTGGTTCAAAGATCTCTTGTTACAGTCCGTCGAGATCCAACCTTGCTTGTCTCTGTTGTGAGGATAATTGAGAGGGAGGAGAAAATTGACAGGCGCATGTTAGACAGGAAAAAACAGACTGGGTTCATACCTCCTGGCAGACCAAAGAAGTGGAAAGAGAAGATGTTCAATATTTTGGAGAGAACTGTGAGCACACGGATTGAAGGCACTCAGGCAGACACCAGAGAATCTGACAAAATGTGGCTTGTGCGGCATCTCGAAATCATCCGTAAATACGTCCTTGATGACCTGCTTGTGGCTAAGACCCTGCTGGATCAATGCTTTCCTCCACATTATGACATTTTCAACAGGTTGCTAAACATGTACCATCAAGCTCTGGCCACCCGAATGCAAGAACTTGCTGCAGAGGATCTGGAAGCAAATGAGATCGTTAGCCTTCTGAGTTGGGTTTTGAATACATATACTAGGTAAGGCCCCCTTCATCTTTTCTGTTAGCAGTAAGTGAGAGGAGACATGCAAAACACAGGTTGTGTTAGTATTTGCATGTCTATTAACATGCAAAAAGATAAAACAGAAAAGGGATTATATCAAACTAGCAAGTTCTTTACTATTCATTATACATTCTGCTTTCTGGAAATTGCTCCTTAAAATTTGTTTGTATTTTGTAATATATAATTTTGAGTTGCTTAAAATTTTAATGCAGTTGAAGACCTACAGGAAGCTACGGTCAGCTTGTATTTGTGTACCAGTTTGGTGAAGTTTTGGGAAGAACAGGAGACTGAGAGCTCGTGTGTGAAACAAAATGTTTGTTGTGGCCACGCCCCGGAAGAGTTGGATGATTATTAACTTTCTATTGTTCTCTTCTACAGCGGGTGGGACTGCTTCAGTTGCCTCATTACTGTTAAATGGAAAGAATGTGGTAACTTCCTTTAGGTTTTCTCTCAAAACTGTGTGATGATTTGTTTATTTAGAAGAATTCCTGCTTACAGGTTGTTTTCTATGATAGTCTAATGCTTATTTGTTTTGACTTGTCTGATTTGTTGGCATAACTTGAGCATTGTGGAGGGTTTGTTGCTTTTTGTTTTTCGTCTTCCAGGTAGAAGATGTTGTTCCAGCTCAAATGTCAACTGTTTCGTTTTTGCTGGCATGTAGTTACTAGAGCAACTGATTTGTTTGGGAAAAAGTGCTGCTACCCTTTCTGTGGCTCATGACTGTAATCCTGTTCTGAATAGCTGGCACTGACCCAGGTTCTGTGCTGTGTGTACTTTTGATGCCTTCAATTGTTCAATATCACTAATGCAACAGGTTTAGACACTTGGTGGGTTTATAGTACTATAAAGCACATAGGTAGGAGATAGTACTGTTCTGGAGAGTTCTCATAACCAGCTTTGTGTTCAGCACTCTGTGCTTTACACTGCAAAGTCCTCCTGGTTTTTCTTCCCGGCAAGGAACAATCAGGAACACCCACTTGTGCATACTTGGAGACCCATGCAGGGTGTAAGAGAGATGCAGCCACTAATAAGCAGCTGAGTTAATTGGCCTTTTCTTCTTTTGAAGGCCAGAGGAATAAGTCTACAGGAATGAAAATCCTGAGAGATGATTCTTTCTCATGCATGACCTTGGCAGAAATCCTGCTCCCAGGCTCTTCATTTGTGTTCTGGGGCTTATGTTCCAGTAAGGCAATTCTTGGTCTTAAAATTGCCCTTCCACCTTCCCCCAGAAAGCAGAGTAGATTTTTAATGAGTTAGACAATTCAGAGCTAAAGCTTTAAATCTATGTGTTCCATCTTTGGAAGGACAAAGGGGAGGAGCAAAGCCACTGTTACATCTATTTACAAAGCAAACAAATCTTGCTAAAGCAAGTCATGAGGCTCCTAGCACCTGGTGGCTGAGTCTTGTGAAGAAAGGGAAACAGTAAGAGGAGTAGATGCAGTGCAGGAAGGATATCTGAGAGTGCTCTTCTCCCTGCATATCTGCATAACAAGTGGGGTGGAAATTAGGGAAATACCTTGAAGGAAAAAATTAAGTCTTTGACTTACTCTCTTCTCTAAAAAAAATGCCCAAGAGGGCAGTACAGGAATTGTATTCTTGTATATTACAATAAAAGGTTAAAAATGATAATTACTGGGACAGGTTGCTCAGAAAAGTTGTGGACGCCCCATCCCTGGAAGTGTTCAAGGCTGGCTTGGATGGGGTCCTGAGCAACCTGGTCTAGGGAGTGGCATCCCTGCCCATGGCAGGCAGGTTGGAACTGGATGGTCTTTAAGGTCCAACCCAAACCATTTTCTGTGATTCTGTGGGAATTAGCCATTGCGTGTTGGTAGTGCTCAGTGGGAGAAGAAATCAGCTCAGGTTTCTGAGGGGGAAAGTAAAGTTCTCAACAGGGATATTTGCAGAGTTTATTAAATCACGCTTGCTGGACACCTTTTAACAATCCAATAAGTAATTCTCCATAGGGGTATGTTTATAATAAACCAGGAAAGAGAATGGACTATCTGGCATCATAAGAACTGTGAGTAGGGGGAAGATATAAATTTGTATTGTATTTGCATATTGCAGCTGCACTTCAAAACCAACTGAGAGAATACTGACGGAAAAGAAGCACTGAGGTTTATCCCATGTGATGAATTGATGAGGTCTCGCACAACTTTTTTTTCCGTATTTGCAACGTAGGAGTTACGAAAGTCATGGGAGTTTCTTTATCAGAGCGTGTCTGCATGGAAGCTGTTTTTAGAAATATGCTCAACTCGCAGCTCAGAAATAAAGTGATGCTACATGTGGAATAAGAGCCTTTAATATTTCAGTGGGAGTTTTACTGTGCTAGGTGGGTTTCTCTTTCATGTTTAAGTCAATGAGAATTTTGGAAACATACTGTTATTATTAAATCGGTGCTGGGTTGGGACCAGGACTCTAGTCTGTGTTTGAGGAAAATTGTGAGTCTTGTAAGATCCTGATGCTCATATTCATAGGATCATTTTATGAGGCACTGATCAAGTGTTGACAAAACTGCTAGGAGTTCACCAGGATTGCCACAGATGGAGTCAACAATGTTCACTTTACGGAACAGAAGGAATGCTACTACTGCTAGATGCTGTCTCTGGAGCCAGTATCTCTTTTGACCAGACAAAGCACAACTAGTGGCAGAACAGAAGCTTTCTAAAATGCTACTTTGCAAATGATACAATTATGTTTGAAATTTCAGCTTGATTATAAACTTCTTGTTGAAGGTAAATAACTTCCCAAGAGTTAAAAGTTTTGTCCCACTTGGAAGAGGACTGTCTGTAGCTTCTTTTCCCCTAGGCACTTTAGTTTTGACAATCAGGAAAGACAACTTGTGTATGGAAAGAATTTTTGTCTGGTGGGCCAGAGGTGGAAGCTTTTGGTCTTTGTTTTGGGGTTTCGGGTGATGTGCTTTGAGGAAAGGTTGATGTCTCTGTGGCCTTGTGAACAGGGATAATAATGTATACTGAGGCTAGGAGTATTCTCTAACGTGGCACAGTGCCATAAACAGCTTCTCACATTTCCTCTAAATCAACCTAGAGCAGGTCCTGCTATTACATGTGTTCTTTCTGTAAACGGAATGGAATTCAGTTTTATGAATAGATTGAGCCACTTAGAATAATTTCAATCTCTTTTCTTACAAGCCAGGAAGATGCTATTAGTGTAGGATGTTCAGTCACAGTAGCTTTTATGGTTTCAAATACAAGAATTTTGGTATTCAAGTTGGTAGCTGTTGGTTTTTTTCAGTGCTTTGAGATTTATTTTTTCCAGGAAGTGGAAGCAACACTGTGCTGACTCCCTGCATGTACCCAGAAAACAACTTCAATTTGCAGAAATACACAAACTGGACACTTGTTTAGGAATTTAAGTTGCCATTTGTTTTTATAGTAGCTTCTGCAAATACAGAATTTGTGGTTTGCTTCTGAAAAGCACACTATAAATGGAATGTGAAACAATTTATGTTATTAGAATTGAATGCATTTCCATGAGCTGTTAATAAAGCACTCTCTGAAGAGTGTGGGTTTGACTTATTGATTTTTTTGAGCATGAAATATTAAGAGTTCTTGCTACGTCGTGCTTTGGTATAGCTTTGGGGATTTTGTGATTATACAAGCCACTCACTGTATGATCTTGTATAGATGCAAAATATCACTGTAAAGTATTAATTTTATATAATCCTTGTCAAAATATTTTGCTCTAGTTTCTTTCAAATCCTGTAAAATCAAGAACTTTACTTTACAAACAATTGCTCTTACACAGTACCCATGAATTGCACCTTTCATTTGTCTTGAAAGATGCTTCTTCCTCTTAGATTAGCTATATTTTTTACCAAGACAGGAAGCATAGGTAGCTTTTCTTTTAATATATTTTAATTTTTACATGGATGTGATACAAGTACCAAAACAGAAGCTCTTTTGAGAATCTGAGGGCAGTAATTCGTACTTGTCACTGATCTTCAGTCTTTTAAAATTCAAAATGTATAAAATGTCTGTCATCACCTCTGAAATTTAAGATATATAAAAATGTCCCCTACAAAGAGCCCACAGGCTCAGCTAGTTGGCTTTTATTTTGTTTCAAGTAATCATTAATTCTTGTACATAAAAGTAAGGAATGCATGGAAAGGTTGTCTGTAATATTTTTATTATATCCTGGGCTGTAGCTTTTACATTCTGTTCTTTCATTCATATGGTTTTATTTACATTGCTTGTAAATGCATTTATTGTTGCAGTTGCTACTAAAAACTTTTTGAAATGTGTAGGTATTGGAAAATTGCCCTTTACAATGAACAGACAGAAGAATTTGCATCGTTTTTTAATTTTTAACTTTTTCTCTTATTTTTCTTTATTAATCTGCAATGTTTCATTCTTTTTCTTCTTTTAATTCAGTGCAGAGATGATGGGGAATTCAGAACTGTCTCCTGAAGTGGATGTAAATTCTCTGGATGCTCTGATTTCACAAAATGTGGTGGACCAGCTTCTCAGCAAGTATATGTCAACACTCACTGTGAGTAATAATGGTGCAGAGGCGCAGTCAGATGAGTTTATAGCTGCATTAGTACTTCATTGCTGCTCCTCCATCAGAGAAAACTGTGACAAATGTGAATCTAACACCATCACTTTTATAAAAAATTTCATATCCTATGTGTAAGTTTCATTATCAAGTCATAATCAGATGATTTTATATACATAATTCATGACATTTCAAGGAATAGTTATGCTTTACAGACTATTAATAATAATTTAATAGAAAGTAAGGAGTTCCAGTCTTCATATGCCTAAATCCATAGTGCTAGTATGTTAGCACTTAAAAAGACACTGTAGGCAGTTTGGTCCCCGTGGTAACCACATCAACATTTGATACAGATGTGATCTTTTCAAGGTAATCAGGATGTTCATGTTTGCCAGTTTGATTCTTTTAACAGCCTTTTTCCTTTAAAGCCTGTTAACTGCATGAGCATAATTTCCTTTTGCGGATGCCATTTCAAGTGTGTCTTAAATATAAAGGCACTGCTTCTTTGTTCCACTAAGAGTCACTAGAAACTGCTCAACTTCATGGCAAAGCGATCATTATGTGATTGTCAGAGCCACTAATTGCCTCCAAGAGTGGATATTCGGGTAGTTGTAACTTTGGACTTGCTGCTCTTACACTGTTCAATGAGTTCCTACTCCTCCTAACTTCAGGAGCTCTGCCAAGCAGAGGTGGGAAATTTTTGTGCTTCTTTGGATGTGTCAGCTACTGAAACATGTCCAGCAACAGCAATTACTTGGACTTCATACTCATCACTATAATATGAACCAATCTTTTAATGACTCAAGGAAGTTCTCAGTATAGACTCTGCTTCCCATTAGCTTTACTAGGACTTCTATGCAAGTTTATTTTTCTGCACTTACCTTTAGGACAAAAACGCTTGTTTTCTCGAGCTACTTTTGCCTTGACTCGGGAAATGCCTTTGAATTAATTTTGTTCTCACTTAGCATGAAAAAATAATCCTATATTAGTTTTTTTAGAATTTTTTTTTCCCTTACCTACTGAAAAATACCATGTATAGAATGTTGCTTTATTTGTAGAATATAAATAAAGCGAAGTTGCTACTCTGTTAAACAGAGTGGCTTTCTTTTTGCTGGTTTTAATTTCTGTCAGTATCTTTCTTTCAAGGCAGAAACTACTGAAACTACCTATTTGTTTCACTTCTACCTTATTTCTTTTGATGTTGTTTAAAAGTGTTTTTAAACACAATCTAACTAGTTCTGTATGGCTAAGTACAAGAAATTGGGACTATCAACTTAAATACTGATGTTTACATCAACAAAAATGTCATGAGAAATAAAATACTAATAGATTTTAACAGATTTCTAGCATATTATTTTTCCAGTCACCTCAGCTGGAAAGCAAAGTCTGTAAACACTTAAGGTGAAAAATGTCCCTTGGGCTGCTGGCTTAAAGATTAAGTCATGCAAGCCATATCTCATTAGAGCAATTCCATGCTTATGAGGAAGAAAGGTAGTGCATCGTTTCACATAATTGAAGAAATTATGGACTCTATGGACTTTTATGACCTTTCTGTTTGTGCCCACTGGTAATGTCTAATTTTGAATGGTAGGGCACAGTAATATACCTGTAACATGTTGGAAGGCGGTACAAACATTTGTATTACTACAGGTTTTAAGCAAACTTTAACAAAGCAGAAAAGAGGCAGAAATCGTCAACCCATGCAAGACCGAAATCAAAGAATCCAGTAATATATTTAGCAAACATGCTTGTCTTTACTCTTGTGAATAGAGTACGAATAGAGTGGTATGTGTCATGCAGAAAACTGGCTTAATCTCCTTCTAAACCCAGTTGTTCTTAACGTCTGTGTGCTGTACAGTGTGCTGGGCAGATGGGAGGAGAGCCAGCCATTGTATGCATCCCTGTGTTCTGCAGCACTTGTGTTCCAAGAAATACAACCCATTTAATCTAATCCTGGGGGTTTAGATTGTCCCTGGCAGTCACAAGCACCAGTTTCCTAAAATCTAGGTGTAAAAGGAAATACAGGCAGATATGCGCTACTTTTCCTACATTAACTATTACCCTGCTTTTTTCAACTACAGAAAAATTCAGTTTGAAACTAAAGCCTGAGCCTTAATAAATTCTTCCAAAATTAGTAAATTTGTTGATTCTGAAAAATTGACCTGCCCTTAGTGTTAAAAGCACTCCCCTTCCAAAATGTGCCTAAGCTTCAAACTACACCACTTGTGTTCGTCAATGCAAATTTTAATTTTTCTGTTACCTATATCCTGTAGGAATGGCAAGAATGGTCAGCATTATCTATTACTATGCCACTCTTCACTATTCAAATGACTGCTCTTCTAGATATTGTAGCAGGGGCTTTTGTTGTATTAAATTAAATCTTTTCTTTCTGTTGGTTGCTTTATTTCATGAAGTCTAACATCATTGGCTGGCTGCGAAAAGCATTGGAGACAGATAAAAAGGACTGGATAAAAGAAACTGAACCAGAAGCAGATCAAGATGGGTACTATCAGACTACACTCCCAGCTATTGTTTTTCAGGTATAAGACAACCTGTCTATTCTAGAAAATCTACAGAAGCAGTACGTGGATTTGGAGGAATGGAGGGGAAGCCAAGCTTTCTAGAATACTGTTGTTTCTGTCTTTTGAAGTATGGTGGGTTTTTTTTCTCTGTAGAGCTGTTAGTTGAAGGTTTTTGTTTACCTTTTTTACTTCAGTGCTTGAAGGCATAGTTCCTTTTTATGGTGTAGATTAGAAGCATATTTTCCCCAGCCTGTTTAGTTTACATTTGTATTTAGTGAGCTGCTTTTACTTAAGTCTCTTGACAAAAGGCTGTAGTATAAGCCCACCAGATGAAATGTGACTTACTAGAACAGTTTTTGTTAATACAGTGCTGAGTTAGGCTGTTTGTTAATATGGTGCTGAGGTAGTTAGGCATGTGTTTGTTGCTATAAATTATTCATTATATACAAGCACCTTAATACTAGAATAAGAAGTTCCATTGAAGATTGAAAGTGTTGCTGTTTTAAACACTACCTCAGTTAACATGAATGCCTGTCCAAATAAAAACCAAAAAAGAAAAGGCTGTTTCTAAGATCCTTAAAAAAAAAAGAGCTGCAAAAATACCCAAACCTGCACCACCCTGTTGCCGGTAGTGGAAATTTTTGAAAGTGATCTTTATCAACCAGTAAAATGTCAGCTTATTAAGCTCACTTTCTAATTTTTCTTTACAAATATTGTGTTAGGTACCTTCAGTGAAAGATAGATTATCTCTTCTTCCTGCATTTGTTTCCCACTTTATTTTTTTTCCACCTTATACCAGGATTTTTGCTACGTTCTTTCACATTTGTACTTGTGCCAAGGTTTACTTCATCTAATCATTTTCAGAAAGTGTTTGATGTCAAAGAAACTGGTTGCTGATCATTGGCTCTAGTGACGTCCTGAGAAGGACTGCAGTGCTGAGATGCGTGTAGCAGTGAAATTTTCAAAATCATCTTAGCATAGAAGCAGCTCATGTTTCCACCTGGCTTTGTATTCTTCCTTTCTAGTTTCCCTCCTCTCAAACACAGTTGCCTGTAAGCCAGCTAGATCTTGTACCTGCTTGTGTTTCTAAAGTTTAGAGGCTCCTTTATTTCACTTGCGTGAGCTCACTACTTTCATATATGGAAGAAACAAAAGAATTGAGTTGTAGGGTTATTCATTACTAAGTGCAGGAGCTGACCCTAGAACTTTGATACATTGTAAAGCCAAAGCACTACTGAATTAAAGAGATTAAGTATTGTTTTGCTGAAGGAAAAAATGAAGCTGTTTTCAGTATCAGAAAAACCCTGCAGCATGCATGAATGGTTGCCAGTAGTACTTTAATTACACTTGTGAAAATAGTGGCTTTTGGTTGAGTCAGTGGGCTTGCCTGAAAAAAAAACACAGCCAACAAAAAGCATCTGTAGAGCTGGTGTTAGCGAGAGTCTCTGAGACTCCAAGATAGGAGTTCTGCCTTTCTTTTACCACTGATAAAGGCCTCTCTTTATAATTAAGCTTTTTTTGTCTTAGATGTTTGAGCAGAATCTTCAGGTGGCTGCTCAGATAAATGAAGATTTGAAAACAAAGGTACTCATTCTATGTCTTCAGCAAATGAATTCATTTCTAACCAGGTAACATAATGTTTAAAATGCAAATGCTTTATCCTACCTCAGTTTCTCTTTGTTCCTACAGTTCCAATATTTGGGGGATTTTTTTTGGATGTTTCTTTATTGCTTTGTCTTTTTCCCATCACATTCATGCCAGCCAAGCTCTTCTTCCCCTTTCCTTTTCTTCCTTTTTTTCCTTCCCCAATTTCACTGCAGAAGTTCCTGGTGAGTAGCATTTCCAGTTCCAGTCTACAAAAGGCTCTTAATTTTTTGAGTCAGTTCCGCTTTCTTTTATATCTCAAAATCTATAACTTTTTCTCTAAAGGAAGTGTGTAAACACCTCCTTGGCTGGATTCTGCCCAGAACAGAAAGACTAAACATCACATGAGCAACACACTCTTTATAAAATACTTCTAAATACCTGACAGGCCCAAATGGAGCATGTGGTCCTATGGGTGTATTTGACGTCTTACAGATTTGTGTCTGTTTAATGCTATTCCTTGTATGTGTTACAGGTACAAAGATGAAGCACAATTTTATAAAGAAGATCATCTTAAAAATCGTCAGTATCCTCAATGCTATGTTCAGTACATGATTGCAGTCATCAACAACTGTCAAACCTTCAAGTAAGTCTGCATGTTCTTGCAGTACCATGAGAAAAATAGCTATTGATACTTCAGTTGTAATACTACTTCTTCCCAGAAACTTCTCATCTGTATGCAAAGTGGGTTTCAGTTAAGATAGTTTAGCTGACTAATACAAAGGCAACAAATTTAAAGACAGCACTGTTTAAGAGGCAGGTATTGTGATTGCTTTTGCCTTTGGCAAGCCAAGCCATTGCTCCTCACTGGTGAAAAACCACTTGTTATTCCAAGAATTTCATTGCCAAAGGAAAATTTATCTTCAGCTCCCAGCATTTGAAAAGGTCATTTCAGTTAGTTTTCTGGGTCCAGCCATCTTCTCTTACATTGGATCTCTTGCGGATCACCTTCGAGCAATGTGATCAAGGTGAACTGAACTGGAGGAAAGTAAAGGCAGACCTTCTGTGAAGGGTATCAGAACGTGGCTCATGTTTCAGTGATGAACAGTCCAACTTCCTGTTCATCCTTAACTGCTGCCATTTGCAGGTCTACACATCATCAGCAATTTGCTACCAACACACAAACAGTGTGCACTGACCTCTCCAAAATCATGCTGAAGAGTAAATTATGGCTTACAAAGCAAGCAGCAGGCATTGTTTCCCCTTGCAAAAATAAGTGTCTGCTGTGGCTCCTTCTGTGTTTGTAATCCAAAAAATTAATAGTAGTGCATTTGTGCATCAGTGGGTGATGAAAAGCCTTTTTTGTTTTTTGTCACAGAGAATCTATCATCAGTCTGAAAAGAAAATATTTAAAAAGTGACATGGAAGACACGTTGTCAATCAGTCATGCAAACATGGATGCAACTTTGGACATCATTGCTAAAGAAGGCTGCTCTAGCCTGCTAGATGAAGTCTTCATGGATTTAGAGGTTAGAACTGTTTTCCTCAAAAAACCCAGAAGTATTATTTAGAAAGCAAATAATTCAGAACGAAGTAGTTGTGGAGCCTTATGATTGCTAAATATATATAAAATGTGTGTTTTATATATGGGCTAACAAAGTGTCAGTACACATTAGTATTGTTCTTCACTGGTATAGTTTGCATGTAGGAGACTGGAAGGTTGCTTATTTAGGTTTCATGGGCTAACTTAAGGCAGGTGCTTTGCATATAATTAATATTTTCTAGCAGATGTACTTAGTCTTATATTGTTGAGTTGTAAGAATTATTTGGGAACCTGCTGCTGCTATTAAGTTGTCATTGTAGGTACAGTTCTCCTGTAATTAATATATTTAATTGATTTAACAGTGGGCCCTCTCTGTCTGGTAGATGTCCATGTGTAGGAATTCTAGTTTCTTGTATAGAATCCCTCAGGGAAAAAAATTACTACTATAAAGAAATTGGGAGTATGGAGAGGGAAACGGCAATTAGAGAAACAGCAGGAAATAGTGAAGAGAGATACTCTGGGACTTGTTAGATTTGTAATAAAATTTTGAACTAATATAAATACCTTGAGTGGCTCTCATGAGGAAGGATGTGGGAGAAGCATAGTTTAGAAATTGACAACACTTAAAATTGTCTCCCATTTTTTAGTAATTGCACTGATCTGATGAAACTGTCAAAAACCAGATCTGATCTCTTGTTTGTCGCCTTCTCAGCCACATCTGAATGAGCTGATGACGAAGAAGTGGCTGATGGGGTCTAATGCAGTGGGGACTATCTGTGTCACTGTAGAGGATTATTTCAATGACTTTGCAAAAATTAAAAAGCCTTACAAAAAGGTAGGTGCAAAATACTCCGTGATACTTTGCTAATGTACTCTGAGCGTCATGTTGATTTGGAATTTCTGAACACCATATGGAATTCAGAACTGAAATTGCAGAAATTGGAATTGATTCATTACTAGAAAGGAAAAAATGTTCATCATCATACTGCAGAAGTCTGAGTCTACCTTTTCTTTTTTCACCGGCATATAATATTGTCAAAGACACATCTAAGTTGCAGTATTTTAGTCCAGGAAACTTCTTGGCACGTTACTAGATATTTTTACCAGTTTGTACTTTCCTGCCTCTCCTCGGTAGTTTGTAGTCTGATAAAATTAGCTCTTCTGAAACTAGTTTTGCTGGTCTGTAATTACTTTTTATTTATAAATGCACATCAAGTAATTCCTAATTTTAATATATCCAATGAAGCATAGTGAATTTGGTGCCATAAGGGTTAAGAAATGCATAGCTATGTTTAAAGTGCTCTTATAACAGTAAATGTGCTAGGTTAGCGGTGTCTTTCCCTCTGCTCTGTCAAAGGATATCTGAATTTCTCTCTCCACTGATAGAAACAAGTACAATAATGTGGAAGATTAAAGGCAGGTTCTTGTGATAAGACAGTGTTAAATGATTGTCCAACACTTAGGAACCCATTAGAAGCTGTCAAGATCAGTATTTAGGTGAGGTCTTTGAAAAAGCTCTTAGAAGGGCTTAAAAGAGAGTCTCCAAATCATACACTTTCTTTCTTACCTTAATTCTCAAAGTGATAAAGGGAACTGCTCAAAGTTTCTGATGACCTCTTAACCTTCAATACTTGCAGATCCTAGAGGCCTTATTATATATGTATTTTCAGTCCATATAAAGTGCACAAAATAAGTTAAGTCAGTCCCAGAATTAGTCTATATCCATGGAACAGCTTTCTTTTCCAGATTTAGTTTGTTACGGTGAGGTACAAGTGCTTGGCATGAGTTTTGAGGTGTTAATACCAATCTCTGCAATCACGTATGTTTCATCACATAGCATTTATTGCCACCTTGTGGGGAAGAAGCTTACAAGCATATTCTTTGGCATTCAACATACCTGCTTTTCCACTGTCTCCCAGCACAAAAAAAGTCTCCCATAAAAGTTGCCATATGTTCTAGCACAGGCTGGACCACGCTTTTGTTCCCCTGATTTGTGATGGGATTTTTTCAGGTTTTAAAATATTCTTGGATAACCCTGCTCTAAAAGTACAGTTTTTAAAAGCCTCATGAGCAAAGCACCTCCAAGAAGATTATAGCCCAGTGGGAAGGACACAGTTTTGAAACAGAGGAAATCTGGATCTGAGGCACTCTGCTTTGCAGTTTTCCTTGTGTGTGAATTGAATGCTCTACCATAGCACTGTTGGCTTTTGTGGAGTGTTCTCAGTTGCAGTGGAGCTGTTCCTCAGTTCCTTTCCAGCAGGGTGGGTCATACATGTCATCCCCTCACAGTCTGTTCTGTGCAGTTCGTTTTCCTTGGTGTCATTGGCTTCAATTCCACCAACACAAGAGAAGCCACCCCTCACCAACCACCTAACTGCTATTTCTGCAGACCCTTGAGAGCAGAACTTGAAATTGTATTTTCAGTGTTCTGGATGAGGGTTGTGACCTTCAGTACTGTGCAATCTGTTGTTTTCTCCCTTTTTTATTTTTCCGCCTTTTCTCTCTTTCCTGAAACCTTTTTTGTTTCAAATTTTGACCAAATAACATGTTTTAAGAACAACTTGAAACTGAAGTTTGATCATACTGCTAAAAAAACATGATAAAAAGTTTGTGGCTACATGTTACACCAGCTTTTCCTTAATTATAAGTAACTTTGCCACCATGCTTAAGGGGAAGAAAAAGCACCTGAGGACTTGTGGGATTTGAAGACTCTGCTTACATTCCTGTTGAAAAATAAGCCCATGAAGGTTTTGGGGGTTTACCTTTGTTCTTTATTTCCAAACCTCAGCATTACTCTTGCACTAATACCAGATGCTTCATCCAGGTCCTGGATGAATACAGTAGGTATTTCCCATTAAGAGAAAAGTGCAGAACAGTAAATCAGTCAAGGAAGATCTTGGAAAGTGATTGTTCTTTGGTGCTTCTCAAAAAACTTAGACATGTTATTAAAGATATCTTGGGTTTATTGCTTCTTGTGATTGGCTTATTGCTAGGGAAGGAGAGATTTTAGTTTCTGTTAGCACTGTGAAAATCTGAAACCACTCAATCTGTATTAGCAAAAATTGTATACTGGTGTTGAAGTGTAAATACACAATTCAAAGCCTAAAAATAATGGCTACATCTGCAGGTATCCTGCAGATAATAATAATAATAATAAAAGGTGGCATAATCCACCACCTTTTCATTTCTTTCAGACAATGACTCTTGAGGCCCATCGGCGAGTAGTTGTGGAATACATCAGAGCAATCATGCTAAAACGTATATCTTTTAAGAACGCAGAAGAGAGAAAAGAGGGTGCAGAAAGAATGATCAAAGAAGCAGAACAGTTCAGATTTTTGTTTAAGAAGCTTGCAGCTGTAAGTATTTGCTTTGTGTAATGCTGTTAACCTGGTAATTTACAATAACCACACGTTTGTTGCTCAGGGGAAATGCTTAGAGTTAAATCTCCATAACTCCAAAATGTTGAGTGACTTGGGAATATCAAAGATGCCAGCTAAGGGCACAGACGGAGATTCTGGACACACAGACCAGCTGCTAAAATTCCTGCGCACCAGTTTCTACTGCTTTGTGTTTATGCATCTCTCTGCAGCTGCTTATTTGAATGGCCTCAGAGAGATAGGTACCCTGAATTCATAGTAGAAAGTGAAAGAAAAAAGCAGTTAAAAAAAAATCAAAAATCTGTCTTTGCTTTTCCTGGCCAGAAGAAAGGCTGATCTGCCGTCAAATAGATGCCATTACTTATTAGCTGAGGAGCATGCAGTGTGCTCATTTGGATCAATAAGACGAGTATGTTGACTCCATTTGAAGTCCAGTGGAAATAGAAAAGACAGGCTAGTAAAGGTATTTGAAAATCAATGTACAAGACAGGCCTAGAAGTTTTAACTGCATAAGGAACAGAGATCTTCAAGAAAGTTCCCAAGGCCAACCGATGACAAAATGCAAAAAGAATGCCCAGAGAGATAAAGCCTGAAAAACTAGGGTAGTTGATGGAAGAGGTTGTGGAATAAAGGAAGCAAGTCATACCTGATTGGCAGAACCAGATGACCTTGAACTAAGGATACTAAAATAGTCCAGAGTTTAAATAGATACAGTTCAATAAATCAAATCAGTTGCTAAAAGCTACTTTGGTCGCTAGATGACTTCAAGGAATCTAACAGAGGGCCAGTTTTGAAGAAATGTTTCAGAAGAGATGTGGCTTTCATTGTCAGTTATTCCTAATGTTTTTGTTCATAATTACCCAAAGTTGAAGATTAGAATGTATCACCATGTGGCTAAATACAACATATTGTTTGTAGGACACTACTTCCTTCACTGATATTCTCAGAGTAGGTCTCTGAATGAAGAACAGGGAGAGAAAAGGATTATGGTGACAATTGACAAATATTTTTTTTTTTAATGTCTGAAAATTCAGCTTTTTGGGAAATTCAAGGGCATTGTCAGGCAAAATATTAATTAAAGGATTATTTGTAGATTTGAGGGGTATTGCTGTTGTTTTGGGGCATTTTGAATATTTTTTGTTTACTTTTACAGGGCTCTGGAGAGGACACTGAAGGACTCTGTGACATCATTGAAGCCATTGCAGAGGTTATCAAGCTGACTGATCCTTCACTGCTCTACCTGGAAGTTTCAACTTTAGTCAGCAAATACCCAGATATCAGGTAATTCTCTTTGTCCTCAGATTTGATATATATAGATAACATCATCATTTCCTTGGGTTTTGGGCAAATTTCGAAATTTATACAGTGTGAAAATGTGTTTATATTTTTCATATTTTAGAATGTAACCACTTTCTTATGGAAAATAATGCTAATACACAATGTATGTGAGCTGGACTAGGAGTTGCAATTACTTAAGTACTGCAAAGGAATACTGAAAATACATCAGTTCTGTGTGTTGGAAGGATAAAATAGGTTTCAGAGTCCTAAAAGCAGCAAAACAGTGCTTTATATTGAGCAGGAAAAACCAGTTCTTACTGAGTAGAGATCTGATTAAGAATAAAAAGTACCTGCTGAAACTGAGTGTAGGGATTGCCAATTAAGTGCTATTTTTGACAAAATCTTGCTTGTGCAAAGCCTCCTAATGCCAGTTTCACCCTTTTCCTTTGGCAGGGATGACCACATTGCAGCTTTGCTGACAGTGAGAGGTGATGCCAGCAGAGATATGAAGCAGACTATCATTGAAACTCTGGATCAAGGTCCAAGCCAACCGAATCCAAACTATGTGCCAATTTTTAAAGAAATTACAGTTCCTACTCTCACTGTGCCAAAACTTCTTAAGTAATTGACAGCTCTGTGTTTGTGTGTCATTACTTCTCTGGGATCAACAGGTTTGAAATATTTGTGGGCAAACTTGGCTGTGCTGTTTCGAGTGAAGTTCAATAGACATTGATACTTGCTAGACATATTTCTTTCTAAAGACTTGGATGTGAGGAAATGCAAGATTTCTGAAAGAAGAAGGATTAAAGGTCATGTTTGAAGAAAGAAGCTTTAATGGCATGGGGCTTTTTTTACTGACTGTTTGTCACAGCTGGTTTTGCTGTCAGCAAATACATTTTTCTTGTGGAATATGTTTGCACAGTGCACTGCAATGCTGTATAAAGACATTTATACCAAAACCTGCAGAGCTGTATTAGTGCTGGATATACTAACATACATCACTTGCAATACCTAAGCAGACTCCTTTAGAACTGTCTTTATATGGCACTGCATTCAGTGTTAATGTCAATCCACTTTCACATTATATTTTGTGTATGTACTTACTTTGGTGTAAAATAGTTTATTGGAGAAAACTTAATTATGAAATCAGTTTCCTGACTTAAAGGACTGAATGAAATTGCTGCAGTGCAATTTGATTATAAGTTGAATAAATAAATAAAGACATAAGGTACACTTTTTTTTTCACTGATTCACTAAAAACAGCACATAAAGCACACCAGTTCAATAAAAATGTTAAACTATTGCTATGTTCAGCTATGACTGTAGATTTACAGAGCATGTAAATCTTTTTTGTTGTTGTTCTAAGTATGAATAAAAATAGGATTTAATAGTTTTCTGAAAACACAAGATACTAGGTTTTATTTCCACAGTATTTTCAGATTAATCTAATTATAAAGTAGTACCAGACAATTGTGAATTCAAAATTCCTTGATGAAGGACACATTTAAGGCATTATCTCTTTGTACCTGGCCGGAGCTGTCAGAGGTAAGCCAAGGAAGACACGAGCCTACAGTCTTTGAATTTAACATTCTGGACTTTGTGTACATAATGCCTTTGGCCTGTGGCCACCCAGGCCCTGTGCCACTTCAGCCCTGTGCCCAGCTCCTCTGTACCCCAGAAGAGGTGTATGTACAGGGGCAGCAGTTTGGATAAAGGATCTGAGATTGTGGCTTTCTGCACTGGCAGAAAGTCTGTGTGTCCCCAGAGGTGGTTCTGTAGAGCATCATCTTGGTATCTGTGCCTGAGGGATTTTAACACAGGAGGTCCTTGGGCTCTGTGAGACCGTAAATTCCACTGAGAAATTGCAGGTACGGGGAGGGGAATTAGACTGTTTTTCAGAGTTGTGTTCAGCCTTCGGTAAAGAATTCAGTTAAAGATTAGTGAGGTGATGGTAATTTGGCTTGTACTCTTAATTCCATCCTGTCCCTGACATTCTTTCCGTATTTGCTATAATCCTCCCTTGGTGTAAGGGAACCCGTTCAGCGGGCTTTTTTTCCCTCTGTATCCCTTCTTCCTCTCGGCGATGGTGCAGAAGCATCTCTTGGATGTTAAACTTAGGCTCTTTCCCCTCCAGGCCACGCCAGCTTCCCTCAGTGGGGACCCCGCAGGGATCGGTCCCAGGGACGGCTCCCGCCCTTGCCGGAACCATGGCGGCGGGGTACCAGCACCGGCCGAACGGCGGCGGCGGCGCCCCCCTGCCCGACCCGTCCTTCCTGTGGAGCGTGTTCCAGAGGTGAGTGAGCCCCGCCGCCACAGCGGGCCCGGCTGCCGGCGGGCGCAGGGAGGTGCCGGAAGCGGGTCGGCCGCTGCGGCGGTCCGGTCACCCGCCCCGCGTATCCGGCGCAGGGTTTGGCTGCCGGGGCGCCGGGCAGCGCTGTAAACATCGCGGTGGAACTGTGGGAGGAATCTGTAAGAAAGGGTTGAGGGGGAATAAATGTGGTCGTATTTTATAACGAGGGAAAAGGCGATTGATGGGAGCCCGAAGGTAACCTTGAACGCGCTGAAGTAATTTTTAACCTGAGATTGCAGAAAGGGTAGTAGAGTCAGGAGGATCAGTGTAGCAGTACGGGGAAGGCTTGTAAAAAGGAATCCGATAAATGTTAATGGAAGACTTTAAATTTACCAACAAGAAAACATAGGTGCACCAGGGAACGTTTAGGTTGGATATCGGGAAGGATTTCTTCTCAGCAAGGGTGATTGGACATTGGAATGGGCTGCCCAGGGAGGTGGTGGAGTCACTGTCCCTGGAGGTGTTCAGGGAAAGACGGGACGTGGCACTCAGTGCCATGGTCTGGTTGTCACGGTGGTGTTGGGTCGCAGCCTGGACTTGATCTCAGAGGTCTTTTACAGCCTAAGTGATTCTGTGAAGTACTCTCTTAAATTCACCTGGAGCAGACCGACCTGCAAGGGAGTTAGCAGGCTTGCGCTAAACAAATGCGCTGGCAAGATCCTATCAGTAAGGAAGCCAAAGGAGATTTCCCAATTATGTCATGTGGAGGAAACTGGGGAGGTGCCTACGTTGGATCCATTTTTATGGGAGATGAGTCAAGACAGATCCTCTGACACAAGCAGCAGCAAGAAGAGGTTAAGCAGTAGACAAACAGTACTAAGTTTCTAAAACTGGCTGATATTTACGGAGTGACTCAGGAATGCAGCAGCTTACCTACCCGGCCTGCTGTAAAACAACTTCCTCTGAGGTCTCGGCAGAGGCATGCATGAAGCAATTTCTCTTTTTAAAGGGTCCAGAAAGAACAGATCAACAATCTGACTTCTGCACCAGAACAATAAGTGAAAATAATGTTAAGTAATGTAGTTAGTCAGGAGAGCTGCATGGCTTTTGTTGAAAATATTCCTTCTGGCAGAGTACTGCATAAATACTGGACTATGTTTGGTAAGGATTGGATATGGATATGGTGGCTAGAATTGGAGCAATTCATGTAATCTGTATGCTTTTCCAAAATATACCCAACACTATCAAAAGGCCCTTGAAGAAATTCAGTAAACAGAATGAATGGAAGCCTTCTTCAGTGGATGGAAAACTGTCGGAAGGGTGTGTGTATGTGGTCGTGCGCCACACTGACAGATGGAGCTCTCCTGGGATCTTTATGTAATCTGTTCAGGAGCAGCTGGGGAAAAGAGAGTAGGTTTAGCTTGGATAGTGGGAAGAAGTTTTATACTGTGGGTGTTGTGAGGCACTGGAACAGGTTGCCCAGAGAAGCTGTGGCTGCCCCATCCCTGGAAGTGTTTAAGGCCAGGCTGGAGCTCTGAGCCATCTGGTGTAATCGAAGGTGTCCCTGCCCACAGCCAAGGCGTTGGAACTTGGTGATCTTTGAGGTCCTTTTCAACCCAAACCATTCTGTGGTCCTGTGATTCTGCGAAAAGAGGGTGAATGATCATCAGGTGAGGTTTGCTGTTTCCTGCAGTAACTGAGAGCTGTGAAAGTTTGCAGGAGCACCTTAGAGTCCTCAATGACTGGGCTGTATCAGCCTGTCATGGCCAGATCATGATCCCTGTATGACAGGTGATCCCCATATGTCAGGGTGGAATCCAGAGTATGAACGATGGGTCCATGAGAAAAACCCATTCTAATTTTGCATAATTTTGTTTATAAAAGGAATGTGCTGACTGATGGTGCTCAGGAGCAAGATAAGTAGGTCATAATGCATTTTCATGAAAATATCAGCTTAGCACTTGGTAGCAGCTCATAAAAGGTAAAAAAATGTTCACAATACTAAGAAGAGAGAGATTAAAAAGGGGGAATATGTATTTGTAATTGAAATCTTTGCAATTTATGCTTGCAATTTTAGTGTTGCATGCAGGTTACATAATTCTTGGAGATGGGGAAGGAAGCAGTAAGAATGAACTGAAAATGTTTAGAAAAAGACAGCAAGAACTAAAGGAAAAGAAAATCAGCTTCTGTGAATAGGGATCAGCTGAGCAGGACTCTGCTTTGGAGAGGTAGTACATGAGGGGAAACAGAAACAGTCAGTCCAAGGGCAACGTCCTTGGATGAAATGGAGGGAAGTCCCCACCACGTTCAGATACCCTTCTAAAGAAGGCATGATCATTCTTTATTTGGGCAGAAATTACTTAATTCATTAATTTTGTCATAGAACTTTAATCATTAAGACAGTGGACTGTGAAGGCTCAATGGAAGCTGGAACCTGCCTGTGCTTTTTCCTCTTTGAACCCCTTTGCGGGGTCAAGGCCCTGCAATCGATTGAGTCAGTCCTTTGGTCTCATAAGTGACTTTCTCTCCACTGCCAACATGTGAGAGAGTCTGGGTGACAAACCTGTTACTCTAGTTTGTGAAACAAATAGCTTGCTACTGTGACATTAGGCATTTTGTGGATTTAACCAGCATGTGTGCTCTGCAGTTCTCTTAAACAGAAATAAATAAAAATACTTCCTTGTGCAGAGCATGCCCAAACTGTTTCATTGTCACTGTGCATTTTTCTGTGTGTCTCTTCACTCATAAGTAGGTCTTTCAGTTTTCTTTGGAGCTTTTATCATGTTTCAGAGACTTGTCAGGAAAATAATAATCTCATCTGGTGAGCAAGAACCAGAATGTTGAAGTCTTCAGTAAGTGTTAATTTCAGCTATTTAAAGCTTACTACCTGTTTTTGTTTTGTTTTGTTTTGTTTTTTCCCCAGAGTTGATAAAGACAGGAGCGGAATAATATCTGATAATGAACTTCAGCAGGCATTATCCAATGGTAAGTCTGTAAATGAGCAGTGAGGTAGTTCATTTTAAACTTCATGATAAATTTGTTGTGAGAATGGTTTCTTGATGCCGTCATTCTTTGTATGGAAGGGGGTGGGAAGTATTTCTACCACTCACTTATTACTATTTAATCTACAGTAGAGGGCTGGAAGGGGAAAAAATGAACAATCCTTGTGATTTTTAGTTTGTTTGTTTTAAATTGAGTATCTACTGTAACCATTACTGCTCTGTATTCTGAGGAATGAGGGTGTGCACGTCCCTTTATTTTTTTCCCAGCTCTACTTCCTAGAAATCATAACCAGTGATTCATGTATTCCTTGCTCATCACTACTGAACCTTTGTGTTTTAATCAGAATCAGTGTATAACCTGGGCAAGGCTGTTTACAACCAGCCTTTTCATTGCACATAATTTGGCTTTCAATACACTATGGTGAAGAAAATAAAGTGCGTTTGGGGTTTTTCAGAACAGAGTAGAAAGATGCACTCTAGATCTAGTATTAAAACTTCCTAGTAGTCTGTCAGTTCCTTCTTGTAATACTCAAAGAATAACTAGGGTATTGTTAAGTAACTCATGGAAACAAAATAAGAAATGAAACATTTTTTCAGTAACCTGTTTTTACTTTCCTCCCATGACTCAGGGTGGGTAGGGTTGTACTCTGTGGAGTTTTTTTCTGTTTGGAAATCTGAAAAATGGCATATTCAGGCTGTTTGTCCACCTTTGAGTCCATACCAAGTTCCCCTTCTCCTAAAGCTTGTTTCTTTATCCCTCCTGTGCTTTGTGACTGAGGAGGGCTTAAACTGATGTTGTGAGCTGCAGCATACACAGGCTGAAGGGCCCATTCTTGTCAGTAATTGCCTGACTTGAAATAAATTTATAAGGTTCTATTCAGTAAAACTGCACTCTTGTAACTGAACTGGATTTACTAGAATATTTGCTTCATAATGTATCTGATAAATTAAAAGCAATACATTGTGGCTGCCAGACCTGATCCATAATTAAAATTTTGAATAAAATCTTTAGCAAAAACTAAGTTAAATGAAGTTACCATTTTCATTTAGATTACAGTGCTGTTTAGAACTGCAAGAAACTGTCATTTTAAATTTTATATATTTTAAATATGTTCTCATATGAACCTGCCATTTTTAATTTTACATATTTTAAATATCTTCTCATATGATTGAATTTAAGGGTAATAGGCAGTGATGACTATCTGAGCTCCTTTCCTTATTTACAGCGCAGATTAGCAGTTTCAGTGCTTTGCAGTTATGAAGAATGCCTACCAAGTGTTAAGACAAAATATTTACAGAACCATAAGCTTCCTGAATTCCAAGAGATTCTAGATCTTGTACACCAAAGTCACTAACAATTCACTATATTATTTTCGAAATATATCCTCTAGTGGATGGCTGGCCTTCAATTTAACATGGGCTAAAAGAATGTTACGTGTTTCTTTCTAAAACATTAAAACAAGTCTGCATTGTGCTCAGACTTCAACATTTGAAGTTCAGTGTGGTTTTGACAGTTTGACATTTTCAACCTGTGAAGTTTATGCAGGTAACAGTGTGCTTACCTGGGAGGGGCTGATCATCACTTTGCACAATAAAATCCTTCACTTCCTTCTTGTTTTACTCTGTGCTGCTATGGGAAGTTAATACTAGAGTCAGGAGAGGAGATACATGAATAGTCTTCACTGTTTATTGGAATAGGCTGAAATCAGTACAGTTCTTCACCTCTGGAGTTGCTCAGATTTCACTCTCTGGCAGCTATATGAGTCACATGAATGTTTCAAGATGAAGTAAGTTAACTTTCAGACTGTATTTTCATTTTTTCCTCTTATTCTGTTTAATGTTAAATGCTGGCACCTTATTNTTTTTTTTTTTTTTTTGAGGAGACACATAGCTCTCAGGTACTGATATTCTCTGTCTAAAATACTGCTTCAGCATTTTCAGAGCCATTTTTCCTCTTTCTCTGCTTATGTTTCTCCTTATGTGCAAATAGTCACAGGGCCTGCCTACAGTGCAGGGTTCTTTCTCCCTGTAGCGTTGCACCAGTGCCCGTGACCCAGCAAAGCCAGCGAGCTGGATCCCAGCTCAGCCCTTCTGCTGGGATTTGTGGTCAGCTGACACATCCCTGGGAGCGCCTCCGCAGTGCCCTCAGCACGACTCCTTTGTGGTCTCATCGATTCCTTGGGTCCCTGCAGGCAACCACAGCCAGTTAATCATGTACTGCTTCGTGCTCCTGCTTCCTTCACAGGCTCTGGAGAATCGATGGTGAAATTCTAGATGAGGCACAGGATTCCTCTTTATTTAAAGCTTAATGCTTCCTAGCGCTCAGGAATGCTCTCAACCAAGTGAAAACTATTTCATAATGACAAGCCCCTAAGTACTCAGAGAAGTACAGAGCTCCTCTACAGATGGCTACTGCTCAGGCCCTTTCAAGCAGCAACATTTCTTGGTCTAAAAATACTAATTCAAACTAACACTTAATTTTAGCAGTGGAAGTGGGATTTGTACTAAACTCTAAACTGCAGCGTATGGTTATGCCATGTTGGGAACCCTTTCTCTTCTGTCAGAAACTAAATGCCCTGGATTAGTCCTGTAAAAAGGAAATGAGCAGATGGGTTTTTACTGAGGAACAGATATGAGGCCTTGATTGATTGTTACAACTTCAAACACTTCTGCTCCTGTCAGTGGAAAAGAGGTACTTCAGTTTAGATCCAGTACTTCCTGACAGCCTGGAAGTCCTTCTTAGATCTTCTAAGGTTTGTTAGTGGGTTTTTGTTGCAGCCTTAGAAGTGCTAGTTTCTCTGTGGTATTTGTAAAACGCTGGTGTCAAGTCATCTCTGAATGGTGAGACTTTCTTAATTCCAAGCAGCCTTATTTTTTTGATATGCCAGCTCCATGTCACATAGCTCTGAATTCAGTGTTCTTTAATGATTTGTTTGGTTTGTTGAATTTTTTTAAAACGTTGAGGAATTCCTAATTCTCAAATAAGTAATTGTTTCTGTTTCAGGCACATGGACTCCATTTAATCCAGCAACAGTCAGGTCAATTCTTGGTGAGTGTGGTTGTGTGATGTGACACAGTCCTAAGATACTGTTTTGTGATCTGTTCAGATAATTGAGAATGCTCTCAATCACTACACTGGTTTTTTTTTTTTCCTCCGAGTGCCCAGCAGTAGTAAGTTAAATTATTTTCCCTTTTGATTAATAGAGGAATGCCCTTTGCATACACAGATGTGCACTTGTCAGAGTAGCCTGAGAAAATGTTACTGCATAATTGTTTAGATAAGAAATGTAATTTATGCAGGAGGAGATTGTTATCTTAAATTTTCTAGTAAGTTGTCTTGGGAAGTAGTTTTTCCTGTCTTGAATTCAAGCCTATGTTTTACTCCAAAAATACCAAACAGAAGCTTTACAATGCTTGAATTCTGTTAGTGTCTAAACTAATTGCCAGTAATGTGGAATGATGAAGATTCAAGCACAATAAATCAAATCTTTTCTATCACACAGTTCATAAATCCAAGGACAACATTTTTTGCTTTGTTTTCAGTAAGTGTTCAGCAGCAGTCTGAGTTCCATCGCTGGGTGACATGCTTATTGTATAAAGATTTCAGTATCAGTAAGTCAAATGCAGATGAATATCCCAGCACTCTTGGAAATTATGTAAGACTTTTTAATGTGTCCTTAGAGAAGAACAGACCACCCCTCTGCCCACTTTGATTTGTCACTGGATGATCAATCAAGCCCTCAGTATTTTCAGACTAAAAATGAAAACCGAGGAAAAATAAATGTTCTGTGATTTATTCTGGTACTTTTGTCTTGCTTTACTGTTTTTTCCTTCAGTGGATGACTGCTTGCTTTTTCTTGGTAGAAATTTACAAATTACTACTTGCATTTTAGCAGTTTCTTTTCTCTCTTCAGTACCTTCCACAGAGCACTCTTGCTGTCTACTTAAAGACGTGGCAGGTCTTGCTGAGGAGTAGTATGACTAAGGTTTTATATGTGTTTCTTACTTTCTATTTCAGGCATGTTTGACAGAGAAAACAAAGGGGGTGTGAACTTCAATGAATTCACAGGAGTCTGGAAATACATCACAGACTGGCAGAATGTCTTTCGAACGTATGACAGAGACAATTCTGGAATGATTGACAAAAATGAACTAAAGCAAGCACTAACAGGTTTTGGTAATTCATTAGTAATTACAGTTTTTATGACTGGGTTATGTCATAGAATAAGCTGCTTACTGGTACTGTTGCAGAGCTGTACTGCTCTGACAAATGTGACTAAAAAGGAGGCAGGTGAAGGGCAGCTCTCCTTTTAGGTATAAGGTATCTTTTAATGGTGTCCATGCCAGAGGCACATGTTTTTTAAAAGTCTTTCCTTAAACAGACAAAAAGGAACACATTCCACGCATGCCCTGACACATCCAGTTCCAGTCTCCTCTGTGACACGCTCTGAGAGCATTACCAATGCTTCAGGCAAAGTCTGAACTTGATAGAACTTGCCACTTTTTAAACAAGGCCAGCTGTCTATGAGACAAGCCAGAATGCTATGAGAGCATTCTGATGGCTAAGGAACTTTCATTCCAGTTACTTCACTTGTAAAGAGCTGCAGCCCTAAACCATTCCTTCAATCAAATAGGCACCTGAATCTGTAATTGCATTTACTGTGACTCCGTATATAATTATTATTACGCATGGGTTTTACTGCATGCATTTTAGTTTAACAGAGATATTTAGGAAAAAAAAAAATTTAACTCCTGTCTTCTGGTTTTGTTACACATGCCTGCTAAACATGCCTTCTCCTTTTTATCGAAGGACTGCAGTAATTGAAACCTTTTAAAGTATTTCTCTTCTTCCAAGGTTACCGACTGTCTGATCAATTCTACGATATCCTTATTCGGAAATTTGACAGACAAGGAAAAGGACAAGTTGCTTTTGATGATTTTATTCAGTGCTGTGTTGTTCTACAGGTAAGAAAGGAGATGTATTTTGATGTCAATTGAAAAAAAATTACCTTTTCTTAAGCTTTTCTGGTTCTCACTTTAACAGTGGATCTAGAATTGCTTTTATTTATAAGTTATTTGAACTAAGTATATGATAAATGCTAGAAACATCTTTGTGTATTGGTCTAATTAGTAATTCCTTTGCATCTCAAATAAAATTGATATAATGGGTGAGGGACAAAAAAGCGTAAAATATATCAATGTTTTAGTGTCTGTTAGTTTAATACAGACTTCAGAGCTGTTCCTGCAGGGAAAACAGTAGAAATACACAAAAACTTCCCAACCTTTCTGTAACACAGACAGCAAGAGAGAGAACATGGAGGGAAAGCAGTTCCCTGCAAAAGTAGCATCTCTGTTACTTAGACACATCAGTCGCCACTGTATTCATTTGTAATGTAAGGCAATTATAATTAGTTACAGACTTGAACTTTGCTAGAAAGGGCTTTGAAATGGAGTATCATTCACCTGATGTTTATGAAACTGTGCTGGCAGTTGTTCTGGTCCTTTATACTGCCTCATATCTCTGGGCTTATACAGCGACTGCTCAGATAGCAATAGCACACGAAGCATATTTGCCTGGAAGGTGAGATATGCACAAGGCATGCATTGGATTCTGTTTCCAGATGACTCAAATGTTGCACTGTTTTTCCTCCTGCTTTAAAGCCAGTTACAAAAAGCTGTCTGTTCTATAAAGAAGTGCCTAGGTAGCCTTAGGTATTGCACCATTATTGCAGTGAGCTATCTTTTATATATAAGACTGTAAAATAGCTACAGAGGGGGTTAACAGAAAGGGTGCATAAAGCTGTAGAAGGCCAGGTGGCAAAGGGAGTATGTGGCAGTTTGAACCTTCCCCTAGAACAAAAATGTCCATTTTTTTTTCTCTCCTGCTCAGAGGCTGACAGATGTGTTCCGACGATACGATACTGATCAGGATGGCTGGATCCAGGTGTCCTATGAGCAGTATCTCTCCATGGTCTTCAGCATCGTATGATGCCCACAGCCAGGAATCGCGCTCTGGCGTTACACAGACTGTAGTTGCCAAATCATCCTCTACTGAATAAGATCCCTGATGTATTATTATGGATGTAACATCACATTCTTAAATTTTGTATGTTGGTAATCACTGTCAGAACCTGTACTTGAGTCAGTTTTTATTTTGTATTATTGTATGATATGACCATCCATGCTTACTGTAGTACAGAAAGCACAGAATCTAGATTTAACTGGCAAAATGTTGAACATTACCTCTTACACATATCCTGCATGGGAAAAATGACTTTTCAGAAATGCCAAATTAAAATAATGCTTGTTAGTTTATATCAGCTGAAAGCCAGAAGTTGCACAACATGTTTTGCATGTGCCTTACTTTTATAAGAGTTAAATGTATTAATTTTTAATACAGAATTTAAAATCAAGTAAAAATACTAAGTCAACTTTTGGTCCATTTCCCTTTTGTACAGCTTTAAGGTGATGGTGATTTTATTTCTGTATTCTAGTTTTCTACGATTCAGGGATCTCTCCACTTGGATGGCCTTTTTTATTTTATTTTCTAGCTGCCTCCTTCTTTCAGGGTATCCTTGTGATGGCTGCAAATACAACTTCTTCACACCTGTGAAGAATGTCATACTGCATCTCCCTTGATAAGCTCCCCACAAAAATGAACTCTGATTCCGAATGTGCTCCCTTTGCTTAGTTGTCTCATTTAGCATCAGAAGTCTTCCTTTTTGTGCTGAAGCACAAAAGTGGCCTTGATTTGACAGTCTGACATTCTCATAACTTCACCCTACATCTCACCATCTACAGCTAATGAGAGTGGAAAAACTGAAGCAAGACAAGTAATGACTGATTCCTGTCACGTCCTGCAGTTACTCTGAAGAAGCAACTTGAAGAAAGCAAAGACAGCAAAAAAAAAAAAGTCAGCTACAATGTTATTTTCAGGTGAAATTGGCTCTGGTCAGAGAATGCTGCAAATAACACCAAGCTCACACGTTGAACCCCTGTATGGTCCATTCACTGAAGAGCTGGACTTAGGGATCCTTGTGGACTCTTTCCAACTCAGACTATTCTGTGATTCCTTGTCTCACCCGAAGTGCCTGGTGTCAGCGCAAAGGCAGGGAAGTGCCAACTGTGCAACTGTTACCAAACATCTGTCATGCAGAGAAGCCGCTACTATTTGTCAGGTGATAATCGGACCCTTAGTGACAGCTCAGCAACACTGAACACTCTCCTGGTGTCAAATATGTGAGGAAAAACCAATGGTCTCCATAACATACGCACACTGAAACAAGGAGTTCTCCCAAAGCACTTTGGGTGTCGCCACCCAAAAGGCAAGGAAGTGGTTTGGAGTGAGGAGAGAGATGAGGAATAATGACCACTGTCAGAAACCACCTCATCCAACAGCTGTGAACGTTACTTACACTGAAGATAACAAGAGAAAAAGACTTCCACCAGTTACTCTTTGAACCTTCCCTCCCTGGAAGGCTGAGATAATAACTATATATACTCTCTCCAGAGAAAAAACAAATTGCTGGGCTCAAAACAGCTCCCCTGTTTCTTTCCCACGAAAGAATCTGTTCCTTTGGATCATACACCCACATAAAATCCAGTAATTCTAGGAGGCGTTTTGAGGAGTATTAGTAAATCCAGGGTACAGACTAAAAACCTGGAATCTGAAAAACCTCCCAAGTTGTCTCCCCTGAAGGACGTCTCTATGTCCAGCTGGTCTTGTATTTCACTGCCCTTGGTGCAGAAGAGCTGGTGGCTCCAGCACTTCCTAAAGGAGCATCACTGATGCAGAGAATCATCAAGATGGCTCTGGATTGGAACAACTCTTGTCCCAGTGGGAAACACACTTATAAAGGTGTGAAAGCAGGTACACTACAGAGCAAAAAAGTGGCTAAAAGTAGGCCAGTTATCCCCAGTCCAAGACATGTTCCAGTCTGGATTTTTGTCACTGGCTTTTTAAGGAAATTGGAAATTTGCTCCAGGGGCTTAGGTGCATTCTGAGAACTATTGCCTCCATGCCAAGACCTCAGCTGTAACTGCACTGCTGCTGCCTTGGCCAGGCAGCTGGCGCTGCTCTGCAGGCTGTCAGGCCCTACTTTGTGAGGCTGTTTCTTGAAGAAGGATTGGAGTCTAGACAGAGTTCTGCTCCAGTTCTATACTACATGGGAGCAAGATATGGCAAAGGGTTATCGTGGTAGCAAGGAGAACTCAGCCCTCTACAGTTCAGGAAAGCTTTAGTAAATCAATGCTGTCTTAATGTGGTAACCACCCCAACTCCATCTCAAAATGCAAGAACTGTTTCCTGAATGCAGGACTGCACAACAACAAAGGAGGGACAATAATTGTTGCCCAGAAGGAAAAATAACAGAACACGTAGGTGGAAATAGAATGTAATGTGGGTGGAGAGGTCATCCAGTTGCTGTATGCCACTGAGGTATACAGTGATGGCAGTAAAATCCAAAAGGGAGTGAAAAATGGGGAAAAGAGTTCTTTGCAGCAATCTCAAATGAAAAGGTTTTAACTTCAATTGACAGTTGCAGCAGCAATATTGTCTAGCAACATTTTTTTCTACAGCTTCAGAATTTTAGTTGCACTATACTTTCTGTGAGAAAAAGCTATGGTAGCAACATTTGTGTAAGTAACTTCTAGTAATTTTTAAATGTAGATATAATAACTGATTAATCCTACAGACTTTTAAATCAAAACTCTGGCACATATCTGTGGTAGAAGAAAACATAATTCTCCCTTTTAAGCGAGAAGGTTGACTATGTAATTCAGTGGATGGAAATGTATGGCACAACTACAAGGTGTGTGACATTATAAACCACTCCAACACTTCAGTAAGTATGAGCAGGAAGGAAAAAGGGAAGTGGATCTTTTCAGATTTACAAACAAAAATAATGACAGAAGGAAAGTTTTAGGGAATTGAGTTTACATGCTCAATAATAAATTGTTTTGTTGAGTTTTTATTAAAATTTACATAACAAGATCCAAAATGTTTTATGACAGCTCATGAAGACTAACCCTGCTTCAGCACAAGTATTTAATGCACAGAGACACATTTCTGGCATGGGTGAGAAGAAAAATGATAGTCCACAAAGCAGCAGTGAAAAGGAAAACAGACACTCAGGACTAAACTGTCTGACTTTGCTTCTTTTCTTCAGCTCCATGTAAGCTGGTTTTAATTACATAAAGCAGATACCTAAAGCCAGGCATTCATGAGCATGTGGCTCTGATACACATTATGAACTGGTAAGTATTACTCAGCAAGTACAATATTTTGCTTATTTATTTTTTTCTGTTATTTTATCTGATTGCCTTATGGGTTCTACTATTTCTTAATATGCTTTTGCCAGTAGAAAGAATCAAGAATTTTTACTTTAGCAAGGGTCCATCCACCAAATGAGTTTTTAAGACAATTTATGATTACTTCATTTGAATAACATGATTAAAAAATCTGCATGTATTTCACACCATTTCTTCCTCTGCAACAACAAAACTAATATGCCCCATTACATACCAGTCCTCTAATATAGATTACATTTTCCTCATATAGCATCACATTAAGACAGAATACCTTTGCTGTGACATCCTCCTTTCTCTGTCTAAACAGAAATGTAGTGTATCAATTTCTAAAAATATGGTAATTATAAAGCCTCAGATTAATGAAACTGGCCTTACATTTGTGTACAGAAAAAGTAAATCTGTATTTTCGGTGAATATTCTTCCTAAATAGGTAACATAAAAGTAAGCCTTCCTTTCTCTTCTGAATTGAGAAGTGTATTAAAAGGATTATTAGCTTTTTACTGACCGAGTAATTTTAACATATTTTCAAAAAATAACAAAAGATTTCTTTTCTGTCATATAATAAAATATAACAAATACATTACAAAAAGCATCAACAAAATAGCATGTTCACCCATTATGTGCAAGTTCATGTTCCAGCTATATTTCACATGTTAAAAATTTAAATCCTACCTCCCTTTACCTTTCCCAAGCCAGTCAAACAGAGTTAAATGCAGTCTCTTTCCTGAAAGCCAAGTGATAGAGATCCTCAAATCTCTTCATCTGTTTCCAGTTCAGCTGTTGTTGCTCCTTAATCTTTCTCTCTAGTTTCTATTAGCACATTAACAAATGTCTGAGTATTTATTTCTGGAAAGAGGAGATAAAGACATTTAGAGTTACTTCAATCTCATAATATTTCCATGATACATCACAGAGAATGTGAAAATGAAAGTTATACTATTAGGTGGCTACCTAATTAACTAATTCTAGTACCAGAAGCATAGTTTGCATTTGTCCAAACTCATGCCCACTTCCCTTTAAATCCCTCTCATAATCTATTTCCAAAGGAGAAACTCTCGTTTTGAATATTATATCACTCTTCTCAATGACTATTTCTGCAGTAACTGGAAAAAAGAAATTGAGAGGTAATGAACCAGCTCTTTGGTAGTATTTCCCGTTATCCCAATGGCATTTGATTCATTTGGATTATCTTACTATAATGCCATCCAGGTTTGGTTCTGCATGTATTCCAATATTTTTTTCTTTATGCCAATACATTCCCCTCCCATCACTGCAAACCTACCAGTACAACTCATGATACAAACTGCTAGTGAGAAAGATGACCTAGGACAAATCTTTCAAATCAGGAAATTTTTGCACTATCAGAATCTCCTCCCACACACCACACTGCACCATCTAGTTGCCAAGTGTCCTCAGAGAGGCAACAATGCCTTTCTTCAGCTGATACAGATGTGAGCAAAAGGAGCTCGACTCCCCTGAACAGCTCATCCTATCTCTGCAACCTGCAATCTCCTGCTTATGTTAAAGCAACCATGCTGATGTAACTCATTTCACATGATGCAAACGAATCACAGTCTTACTTTGAAGTCCTGGATAATATGGAGCCAACTGTTTGAGCATACTGGTCATTGTAGGTACATCCTTTCCTAGTAGTCTGTTCACAGCATTGGGAGCAAGACCAACATCAACTCCATCAAACATCTCTTCTGAGCTTCTGAACTGCTGGTGATCTTGGTACGAACCACTGCCAGAAAATGAGTCCTGATCTGAACGCCAGTCTCTCTGGTAGCCTGATTTCTGATACCTGAATCCTTGACACCTAGATTCCTGCTTCCAGCTGGAGTTCTCATTCCACCTGGAGTCCTCATTCCACTCATTCCACCTAGTGTCCTGGTACCACCTGGAGCCATCTCTTCCTGAAACAGCCAAATTTGCAGATGTACCAGTATTCACAGACTCATCGTTCCTGTAAGAGGAATAGTTTTGTGGAAGATAGTTTGTAGAGTATCTTCCAGATGAAGGACATGAGGCAGAAGAATTGGGATAGGGTAATTCTTGGTCATTTATATACCTTGCTTTTGTACACACTTGTTGATTCCTCCATTTTGTACTTCCCCAGCCAAATGAGAGTCTGTTATCAAGGAGCTCACTTCCTTGCACATCACTGGATATGTATTCTGCTGAGTACTCCTTCACTAGGCTGGTCTCGTACGAAGAGGACCCAGCAGCTGAATTCGTGCAGAACACGGAGTTTCTGAACTCTCTCGTCCATTCGCTGATACCAGTGACGGGACTGTAAGGATCAACAGCAGCAGAGTCCCTGAGTGGAGACATCATTGCAAAGTCCTCAGATCTCAGATGACAGAAGGATGATCCACCAGCTGCTTGGTAACTGTTTGAGTGAGCAGGAGCAAAAGAAGCATCTTCAGAACACTCTTCATACTGAGACAAAAAACCTTGATTCCAGTCAGAACTTCCTGAATAAATAAAGGGCACTAAAAGTTAGCAGAATATTAAAATACCAACTGCAAACAACTACTTTGAGATTTTATGATGTGTCCTGTTCTTCCCCCACTTCCTGCCTTTATGTCTTACCTGAGAATTTGGCATCTTTTCACCCAAATCAGGAAGGGTTACTGCTTGAATATCCATAACCTTAACTGCTATAACACTGTTTAGTGAGACAAGAATGTTTTCAGACAGTTAAGTCATTAAAGCTTCAGAAAATGATATCCTGAACTGACTCAGAGGGCAAAGACACAAAGTACACCAGCTAAGAAGCACTACGGCTGGCCATAAAAGTAAATTTTCACAATCTGTGCCATCTCCAGAGTAAACGAACGGTAGAACAAAATATCTAAATTACCTTTGTATTCTCCATCTGGCCCACAGTGTTCTGGGATGCTTTTCCCTTCTTGAAATTCATCTTGAGCTACTGACACCAGTGGGCCTAAACTGTTGGTGTAATTATCCTAGGTAAAGCAAAAGGTCAGAATGTCTGTTTGGGAATGCAAGAATTTAAGAACCTGACAAATTTTGAAAAGCAATAAATTTCCCATAGACAGTTAGCAACGTACAACTTTAGGTGACAGCAAAGTCTATATGAGAGGTGTGTTGTTACCACATTATACCACCATTTTCCAAAGTGTTAAGTGGAAGACATACGTGTCTAGGGAACAGAAGGTGGTGTCTGGTGAAAACAATGTCTCCTGTTTCCAAATTATTGCCTCATCTCTCTTATCATCACCTAGCTAAAATATAATGCGGGTGCATATACAAATCCTGCCTCCATCTGGGGAATGCAGAATGGAAGGTCCAGCTGAGAGATTAGGCTACAGAAACAATATTTAACTGGTGTTGGTGGCAGCATTTGCAGAGAGACAGTTACTGTAGCTCACCTGACATGGAATATACAATTGAGAAAACGGCCTGAAACAGCTTTCAGGAAAATAAAGAAAACACATCCTGAATTTTGTGAACCAGTAGCTGCCAGAGTGAGGAATCATTTTTTCAGATTCTGGTCCTTTTTCAGACTCCTTTTTCCACAGGTAGCTAACCTCTCTGCAAAGAAGCCATGGAGGTTTGTAAGGACCAACAGATAGTCAAGGACATCTTGCCTACCTTAGTCCTAACAGATTAAAATTCTCAACTGAGAGCAGAGCTACAAGTTATGAGACAGACAGACCTACCCACAGGCCCACAAAAGAAAAAAGTGGCATATTTGGGTAGTACCTAAAGCCTCAGATCTTATAACAAAAGCTATCAAGCAAGGGACCACCACAAAAAGGATGACAACCTATCATCAAGAAGCAAAATGGTGCTCCAAACAGAATACACACACACACAAAAGCTAAAACAGATTTATGATGATGGAATACTATGAGAAATGTGCTATGTAATTAATACCTTTGTTACTTAGAAATTGTAAAAGAAGAAAACTGAAGTACATTTAGCTAGGGGTTCTGACCCATGCCTGAACTGTTACAGGTTGGCAGGGTGTTAACACAGTGATTTTAACCACTCCTTTCCTCCCAACGGTAAAACAACTCCAAACAAGGTTAAGTTACTTACTGCTGCTTTCTTTTCACAAAAGGCCTTCAAAGCCTCCATGAGTTCCTGTGTAATGTGAACAACAAGCGTTGCTTCTGAGTCTGAGGTGATGTGAAAAGTCTCCTGTTGAAAAACATAGTTATAATTGGTCATTAGGATGCCAAAGAGTCATACACACAAACAAGATCAAAGTTATACTTTGATTTTGGTATAACCAAATTTATACTATTGGTTAACTTACAGCATATATGATAAATGCATACAAAAATATCAAAGAATAAAATTGGGAACGTAATTATGGCCTGATAAAAGGTAAAACATAAACCTGATTTCTGCGCCACTCCTGTACTCTCAGTCCATAAACATTTTGTTGCAAACAGAGAAAGGCACAAGTCCTAAATTTATATTTTCTGCATAGAAAATTGAATAAAAAATAAGCTTCAGGCTGATTACTAAGTAATGAATTTATAAGTGATTACAGTAAGTTAAAAGAATATAGGCAGTCTTTTGTAAGGAATAGCTGTGATTCCTGCAGATAAAAGTTAATTAACTATCAAATTTTTTTGAGTAGTTTACTGATTATCCCTTAGACTTGCTTTCTCTCTCTCTTTCTGAAGTCACAAGTAACCACAGTGTGGAAGACATGAAGCACACATTTCAAAACATTCTGCTTTTACTTCTAATTGTGTTTGGTGTATAAACACAATTTGAACTGAAATGAAATTTTCCAATTGCCTTAGGTACAGAACACAACCTTCATACAGTAAAACAGTGGACACAAGTGGTCAGGTATTGTCATAAACCCGAAAGACAAACCAAGGCTTACTGTGCCACTGTCAACAGCAACAGAACTAATAAAACTTCCCCAAACACTCCAAGACCAGCAGCTATGCTCTCTCTGGCAGCCAGACCAGACTGGCTCCTCTTGCTCACCATTATCAACAATCCCATTGGATACAGGCAGCCAGCAGCACTTGGGTTGCTACACATCAGTGCAGCTAATTAACACTGCTTGTCAGGGTGGCTCCTCAGCAAAGGGCAGACTCATCCACAGAACAGACAGAGAGCTCACATTTAATCCTGCCAATTGCTCTGAGCTGCAGATGCACTAACTTTTCAGGGCAGAGTCCACTAAAATAGAAATTAATGTTGCAGTCAAATGAGTTTGATCAGTAACCAGAGGCTCCTTCACAATATTCACTGCATCATACTGGTGAAACCTCACAACTCTCATCACAATTATTTGACATACATACCAAGAACTCCAGAGCCTTCTGTTTCCGAACAGGATCATTCTGTGGGATTGTACAATAGGGAAAAAAATTTTACAAGATTGAGTTTTCCAGCAGTTGTTGCATCATCTTGTACAGAACAAGACATTTTTATCTTTTATTCAACAAAAAAAGTCAACACACAGAAAAGATGTAATTTTAGGTCAGAGCCATAAACCCGTAACCTTAGATCCTCAATATCAGTTTGGTAGCAGCTACACAAATACAACTCCATTACTTCCAGAAGAACACACTTCACATCTAAGCTACACACCTACAGGAGCTAGCCTTTCCTCACTCAGGAGCAAAACAGTGTTTAAAAAAGTCAAGTGCTCAGCTGCATTTAGCATAGCACCTGACCACCCTGAGGCCTACACAACCAACTCTGCCACTAAGATAACAAGGCACTTCTCAGCATTTGTCTCCAATCAGGACAGATACTTCAGTGATCATTTTGAATTTCACCCTTGAGTTAGAAAAAAGGATTGTAAATCTATAGATATATCTTAAGATTTAAACCAAACTTTCAGTATAGAATAGTCTTGGTCTGAAGAGAGACAAAACAGGGAAGGGAAGACTGCAGCACAGGCTGGGAGACCTGGCCTGAAGACACTGGCTCTGAGACTCTCAGTGGCACTGAAATGGATTTATGAGAACTAAGGTGAATGTGCTGTATTCTCTTCCCCTCTGCTGTGATGAACACAAAACTCTGACTCATTAGGTCAATTGCTTCTGCAACAATATTAATAAAATACTAAATGAAGCCAAAGAGTAAGCATTTTCCAGAAAAATGAAAAACAAACATAAACAAACTGCTACAACATGAGACACTTGTGGGTATATGAATGCTTGTGTGGAGTTACTGCCTCTACATACCTCATGCTTATAATCATCTTCCAACCTTAAAAGAAAGAAATTACAGTATTAAGATACATTCTAAATATTACTACAACATTAGGTTTATTCATAGTATCTAGAACCAAAATATTTCAGTTTCCAAATTTATATCACTTACCAATACTGTATATCTTTCTCTAATAAAGAACAATGTTTTAAATATGCTGTAAAGGTCCTTATTCTGACTCTCAAAGAGACCAGTAGTACAGAAGAACTTTACAGATCAGCTAAAGGAGATGACTAAAATAACAGTGAGTTGTTTTTTTCTTCCTATATAAACAGCTTTTATAAAACCTACTCAGCAATGATATCCCACACAGAATGGAAGCAGCTTGCAATTTCAATTGCAATTACTTTTTGAGTATGGTATTTCAAAAGCCATAGCTACTATTTCCTCACAGACAAAAAGGAACAATTTACAGAAGAGGAGCAAGTACAGTGGAAAGACAATATAAAATATTTTCCCATATGTCATGATTGCTACAGAAAAATAGATTAAAAAAAACCTCTTTTGATTCTCCTGTGAGGGTAGTACTCTCACCTTGTTTTCTTCTTCAATGGGGCTAGAAAATGAAAAAATTATTAGCAACATTACAAAGCTTGCTCTATATTACTGCAACAGAAGCATTACAAACAGAACAGTTACTGGCTGTGGTTTCTGTAAAGGGCAGGATTCAGCAGCAGATGGCACACATATCTTAGAAACCAGCAGGTATCCTTGATGAAGGTCTGCAGGAGACTTGTGCCCTAAAGGCTTTGCAGGGCATCCTACAGCATCTGTGTTCAGTCAGCTGAATCCCACATAAGAAGGTTGTATAGAATAAACTGAGGCAAGCCTGTCCCCTCCATGAAAAAAAGTTACAAGGTCTGCATGTGGGTTTTTTTCTGAGTAGATACCAGTGAACCTAAAATCTGTACATACGATAGCTAAGTTTCCAACAAGAAGTTATGGGGGCTGGAATGTCTGATCGTCTCATCTCTATCAGTGTTTATATAAGCATGAGGAAGGAGGGAAGGAAAGCTCAGCAAAACAAGGCAGTCTACAACAGTAACTATGCTTCAGAGAACCAGCTGGAGCATGGTACATAACTTATCACTTCTTAAGCATTTATCAACACAGCTGTTGCAGGATAAGCAACAGGACATGTAATAATTCTCAGGACAAATGACATCTTCGGCCCCACAAGACAGGGCCAAAAGATTTGTGTTGCCATGTTAACCAGTTAACACGTGCTGATGAAGCTGTTAATGCTGTCCCTTTCGTTGCTTGCACGCTAGTACATGTGTACTAGTGGCCTTTCTTAATTATATCCCCAAACTCATTCTCACTGTCAGAGGAGAGTTTTGAAATTTGCCAGTATGATCTAGTCTAAAGCTACTTACTGCTACTAACCCAGTAACCATGATTTTCTTGTAAATAACCAGAGGGAGTTTTACTGGAATTCACTTGATGTTGACCTTATCACCTAACCAGTGCAAATCTTTATATTGAAAGGCACAACACTTTTTCAGATAACCCTCCCTCTTGTCCATTTTTCCAGAGTTTCATATCCTGTAGGACTAGGTGGGATCACTCTTTTTGATGTTCCAGACTGATATTTGATTGTGTCTTCTGCTTCTACAGAAGTCTGCTGACTTGACTAATGTCAGTTTACTCTGAACTGAGAATCACTGAGCTAATTACCAGGTCACATTCCCTCTTCTTCACGAAGATTTCTGCCACCTTGTTTTGCAGACCAACATTCAAAGGCACAAGCCACAGAAGCCCCCAAGGATTTAAAAATAAAAACAAACAAACAACCCCAAAAAACCCAACACTGCTGCAGTAGGCTCCTACAGCAGGATTCACACTGACAAATTCTGTTGATCTATGCAACCTTCACCCACTTCAATCAAACACACCTTCCTTCTGACATTAACACTAGGGTCAAAAGGCAGCAAGTTGGTATTCCTCAGACTGGCATCATTATAGATCTACAGCACACCTACAGTAACAAAAGATGTAACTCAGCCATACTGTATGAGGGAAGATGCTGGGTGTACGCTTGTGGGTTTGGTTTCTATCACTTGTTCCAATGCATCTGCTAAAGAAAAGTAATTTCCACTTTCACCAGTGATTCAGCATGTAAGTCTTTTGATTATGGAAATGAGGGGGAGGAGACTTTATCAGCTTATTCAGAGAAATCCATCAAGTACCATTTTTCCATACTTTTACTTTCCTTGATGAGCAAATTACTACAGTTATCATAAATACCTCCAGAACCAAGTTGTTAAAAAAATAGCTAAGGAAGACTGGAAGTCTGGCAATTTCCCTCTTTCATCACTTCAAAATCCCAAAAACCAGAAAAATCTCTGAAAACATCTTATGATATTACAAGTTGAATGTTTTACATCAGTCAAATCCTTTGAGTTCAACTAGTAAGTCAAATTAGGCCAAATATCAATTATATCAAATCTATTATATTCAAGAAATTCACAGACTTACATGAGGTAGTTGGTCTTACATAACCTTCAATCTAAAAATAGAAAAAGTTTCATATTAGACTTTCTCGTTGAAATTCCATAGCAGTCTCTACTGCAACTGCCGTTAGGAAAGGAACAAGTACTTTTATTTATGCCAACATAATTAACTTGAATTTAAGTAAATTAACTAAATGCCTCTCAAACAGATAAAGAATCCTTTAAATATAAATTAAATTTGAGGGAAAATTTGCTTACATTTGAGAAACTTCAAGCTGCAAAAGTTAAAAATTATCGAAGTAATAAAATTTCTGAATCTCTGAATTCAGACTTAAAACATCTACAACTTTGAAAATATAAATCTTTGTTTTTTTCTAGATGAATTTCAATACTACTGTTCTCCTCTCCGGATTTTTCAGGGTAACTTAAAGGTAAGCCTTATTTCAACTCACTACACTTCCTAGAAACACACAGAAATTTAGCAAGCTTTGCCAGCAGTACTTTCAAAATTTACTCTGTTAAACATAAATGCACTGATAAAAGGCACATTAACTGATACTTTACATTTACTTCCAATTACCTGATACATTTTTAATCCTTCACTCTTCTCTAGCTCTCCTGCTATCCGTTTGAGAAACGAGACTTTGCATTTTTTCATATCTGTTGGTTTTCTCCTCATTTTATCTGGAAATTCTTTAGACTGTAAACAAAACCAGCTTGAGAAAGTTAATTTCAGAATTTATCACAATATTAAAAATCTTACACATTTTACCTTCTGGATAAGCTTCCAAAAGACTGGTAAACATTGATTTGAATATTATGAGCCAACTTTTTCTCTGCAACGTATCTAATCAAAACTTAGTTACTAAAGTAGTCTTCCAAACAAAAAATGGACACCATGCAAAACTTGCTACCAAAAGGAAACACTCTCTGTACCAAATCCAGCAATGCTATAAACATGCTGGGGAATAATAGAGAATCACATTGTTTTTGGAGCCTGATCCTGAAAGCAATCTGAACACTTAGGAACAGACTTTGGAGCTGAAACAGGCAGCCCTGGACTGCACTGCCTCAATAGCCCACAGCATCACAGCTCTTCATGTTGGTCTGACCCAGGGAGAGTCAACTATATAGGTATGGGCAATTTATCATATGGGGGTTTAAACTTCAAATGATCTAATTATTTAGAAAAAAAAAAAAAAAGGCGAGTATCATAAAGAAATTCTGATCAAAATGCATCAAAATTACTCACAATGTATTCTCTTCTGTGTTTATATCCACTAAGATGTTCTATCATAGGTGCCACCTCTGTATTACACCCACACAGCCTGCACTCGTAACGTGGCTCTTTTCTTCCTTCAAATCTGATTTCTAGAACATGTTCTAAACCTGTGAAAGTGAGAGTTACAAATATCTCTATTTTACTACAGACTACAGAAAACAAATGTATTCTTTTCAATGCTGCTCATTAAATTCAAAATTAGTCTATGATATTATTCCATTTTCAGAATTTGACACTCCTTCAGAATCATTTCAACACTTCTTTGGACTTACTACTCACATCAGGTAAATTTATCTCTTCACAATGTCTTATTCTGAAAGGAAATACACCATCTATGGCAGATTTCCAAGACCACCTAAAATATTTCATGCACCTTTACTCCTGTCTGGGATATTTTTTCCAGAAACTAAGAAAGAGAATGAGAATAGGAAATGCCCTACAAATGTCTAGATTTAAAAACTGCATTTAAAATACTTAGCCAAACAATTTGGACAGTATCTGAGTAAAAGCAGATGTAGGAAAGATATTAATCACTTCAAAAAACTAAATCTTTCATAATCTGAAAATGTTCCATAAACTTCTAAGAATTACAAGAATGAAAATGGGATTTTCTTCATTATTCCTAGAAATTACTGAGACAATCCCTTAAAATATTCAGAATTCTTCAAGTCTGAGGCTTCTTACCTAGCATGAAAAGTCTTATTCTGGAAAGCTTTAACATAATAAATTTAAAAGCAGTTTAAAACAAATAGGAAAATCCTGCAGCCATTCCCTTATGTCATAACTTCCTTCCAGTACTCTGTATTCGTGATGGGTTGATTCCAGCCAGCAGCCAAAACCACACAGCTGCTTGCTCACTCCTATCCACACACCCCAGCAGGGTGGGGAGAACACAGGAAGAACAAAAGCAACAAAACACATGGACTTAAAGATAGTTTAAACAGGCTAAGGACAGAGGGGTAAAAAAACCCAAAACCAACCAACATGCAAAAACCCATTGCTCACTTCCCCACAGGCGGACCAATAGCAACCCACAGTCTCTGAAGAGCCACCTTGGAAATTAAACCCTGCTTCCTCCCTTTTTTATTTTCTTTACCTTCTACACTGTGATTACTGAGCATAACATTACAAGGTACAGAATATCCTTTGTGCCAGTTTGGGTCAACTACCCTGGATGTACCACCTCCCAGTCTCTTTCCCACTCCCAGCTTATTCAAGGGGTGAGGACCCAGAGTAACCAGTCTTGATGCAGGTGCACTGCTCAACAACAAGAAAAACCACAGGGGTGTCATCAAAACTGCTTCATTCACAAATCCAAAACACACAGGCTGCTATGAAGAAATTTAACTCCATCTCAGACCTGCTACAGTATCATAGTGCTAAATCTTAACTCTGAAAATTAACTACCACCAAATGAACTGGAAGTGTTCTTGCAACCAAAATGTTTTCTATTACAAATGCTTTTAGTAAAGTATTAATAGTAAAAAACCCAGCAATTTATTATGTGGAGTAACTACTAGACAATGCACTGAACAGAGAAATTTTCTGCAAATACTAGGAAATTTGCTACTTAGGCCTTCATCAGAGAATCTATTTCTCTAGGCCACCATGACATGCTTGAAACACTAAGGCCACAGACTAGCAGCCTTGCTTCTCTCCTAAGGGTTGTCTAATCTAACAGCTAGAAAGAAAGCATTCAAATTAATCTCACTACCTCTAGTATAGCCAAGGAAAAATATCTCACTAAGTAGAAACATCTGTATATCCCACCAAATGGAAAGCCACAAAGAACCACGACTGAAGACAAGTCACCAGTGGCATGAAGTCCAGTTGGAGGCCAGAAGGTAGCAGTGCACCCCAGGGGTCAGTCCAGGGTCCAGCCCTGTTCAAAACCTTCATTAATGATCTGGATGATGATGGAGAGCATAACCTCAGCAAGGCTGATGATGACACATAGCTGGGAGGAATGCCTGATACACCAGGGGGTTGTGCTGCCATTGAGAGGGACCCTGAGCATCTGGAGCTGGGCTGACAGGAAGCTCAGGCAGATCAGCCAGGGGAAGTGCCAAGTCCTGCATCCAGAGAAGAACAAGGCCAGGCACCAGGGCTTGCTGGGGGCTGGCTAGCCAGGAAGCACACTGGCAGGAAAAGACCTAGTGGACACCAAGCTGAAGATGAGCCAGGAAAGGCTGATGGTATCCTGGGCTGCACAAGGAGGAGTGCAGGCTCCTCTCAGCACCAGTAGAACCATTCCTGGAGTGCTGTGTCAAGTTCTTGACTGCCAAGTACAAGAGACATGGGCATATGAAGGGCCATGAAAACAACAGTACCAGAGCATCTCTCCTATGACAAAAGGCTGAGAAAACTGGAACTGTTCAGCCTGAAGAGGAGAAGGCTCAGAGGGAATCCCATCACTGTGTATAAATACTTGAGGTGAGGGTGCAAAGGGAGAGCTGTATTTAGTGGTGCCCAGTGCCAGGACAAGAGGCAATGGTACAACTGAAGCAGGAGTACTGTCTGAACATCAAGAAACACACTCTGACTGTGAAGGTGACTGAGCACTGAACAGATTTCCCTGAGAGACTGTAGTTTTTTACCTTGGAGATACTCAAAAGCCATCTAGACATGGTCCCAGACAACCTCCTCTGGGACTTGAGCAGGGGTTAAGATCAGCCTAGGCCTCTTCCAACCTCAACCATTTCATGATCTGGAAAAAGTTTCTTTACTTAGATGGCTCCTTCAGGAACAAGTTAACAGTTAAGGAGGCCTTTATAATACCCAGTGCAATAAACTAAAATTTAAATGGTATGGGACAGGTAATTTATTAAATACATTTACAGAAAATGAAACAGTAACTAAAATATCTTTTATTTCAAAAGAAAGCCATCTGGTAACAAATTCAAAGGCATACAATTTATAAACCAAAAAAACATACCAATTAGAGGTTCTTCTCTTCTGGGATCATGCATAAAATCCTTCAGACAGGTTATGTACCCTGTGAATGATCTCTTCACTGAAGTAAAAAATACACACATAAAGAGACATTACACATTACATAGTTTACATATAATGTCAACAATCTTAAAGGAGTTTCTAATGGGAGACTTTAATGGTGACAAAATTCATTTGCACTCTGAAATGCATATGGGAAACAGGCAAGACCTCAGCCACCCACAGAAAAAGTCCAACACTTTGTCTTCCATAACAATTTTATACACAAGGATTTAATGTCTTCAAGAAAAGAACCAAATAAGCAAAACAAGACTTCTAACACAATTCTGTTTACTGATGAAAGATACCAAGTTCACATTCATAGTATGTCCCAGATTGTGTCAGTTCTCATGAAAAAAAGAAAAGCCACCAATCTCCACCTCCCCTTAAAACCCTAATACTCATCAGCATTCTGGGACTGAAGTTCAAGAATTATACTGCCTTAAGGCTTAGAAAAAACACAATCTTCACTAATACAGCAAAAACCTTTTGAGCTCTGGGCAGCCCAAAGGCACAGTATATTCTTGAGTCTGAACTAGCAGTGTTTCAATCAGGGCTCTATCTTGCTCCTCACTGAGTTTTAATATCCTGATTTTTGCTCTGCCTAAAACACTTCTAAAGCATTCCTGCTCAGCTTAGAACACCAGCAGAGTTCAGCTAAATATACCTGCAAAACAATCTCAGAGAGGCATTAAGTGTATTCAGATGTTGGACATTAAAAAGACCATGATGAACTGTTAAAATACGCATTTTTAATCCGTAAAAAAAAGTCCAGAACTAGAACTCATCTACCTAATTACATATAACTGACCAATAAATCATATAAGAGTAATTAACACTGCTAGTTTCTTCAAATCAGAGCAAATAGGTAAAAATACCACAAGCACTGAACTGTTACTGTATTCTTTCCTACCAGTATGTCAGGTTATGGCTAAAAAACCCCAACCACAACTTCACAAGAAGAGGGAATTCCATATTCATTCTTAAATATTCGTTCCATATGGCTGCCATCAAGTCAAACTCCAGAACCGCACACAAAGAAAAACTTCACTAAGTTGTTACATGAAACTATTTAGATGAAAAACCTCTTGTAATTTAACAGTGCTACAAAATACCTCGTGGGGCACCTCCTGCCGCAGCAACAATGTGGCCCATTCCCAGTAAAGTTCACAATCTTCTTAAAATCTTTCTACGTTATGGTTGAGGTTTTTTGTCACCTGCGGTGATATGTGCCAGTAGCATGTGACACAGTCAATACATAAGTTGGTGCCACATAATTCATCTCCACAGACAGACTTCTATCAACACTTAAATGCATATATTTGTGTGCCTGTGCAGCAATTCAGTGTGAGCTGGTTATTCCCAAGCTGACAGACAAAACCACGTGATCTTTCAGACTTAATATAAAAGATGCAAGCAGAAAAAAGTTTAAAGGGTCTCGTCAAGGTAATGGCCATTTTCTTCTTGTTTCCTAATATACAACTACTCTTGTCATAGGAATTATCTTAAACGCAAACAACCCATGCTGCTCTTGGTTTATATGCTTTTGGTTTGTCAGACTTTTCACTGTACACTGAGCATGCTGTAATTTTATTAATTGAAAATTTCACCAACTAAAAAAATGCTAGCTAGATTCACTATGATATTGTTGGATAATTATGAGGACAGAAACTATGTCTCAAGCTTGAAAGTCTTTCTGTAAAAATACTTGTAACTTCATACTCTCCTAAGATCTTTTTTTACATAAATTAACCAGTGCACGAAAGAAAAGCAACGGTTCAAATGTCTGGCAGCTTGCATTGCTTCTTTCTAGACCATCACCAAAGCACCTGCTTTAGTCACCATTGAAATAAAACAATTGATTTCAAAGTTGCATCTGAAAAAGGCATCATTTATATTCAGCTACCTCGTCTGAGCACTCGATACTTCACCGGAGTTGAAGGACCTAGGATAAGAGTTTGACAGTCAGATTACTTCTTCTCATTTGCTTTTATTAAGTACTTAATAGATCAATGAAATATGTTACAGAATTGAGCAGTTATCTTCATTTTGCCATTTAATATAGGATCAGTATTCCATCTTGATAGTTTTCTTTTTTAAATTTATTGCTCTAAGTCTCCCATTCCACCCCCCTTCCTCACCAACACAAAATGTCAAACACACAAATGTCACAGAAACCCAGAATATTCAATTCTTACTTGATTTTAAAGTGTTTTTCATATTGGATACTTATTTTAAGTATCACACATGACAACCAATCCTTGTTCCAGGTACCCAACAAAAGCTTCTGGTCTAAACATTCAGAGCCTAAATATAGTCCCAGACACAATTAATATCGTCATTAAACTACATCTTCTTTTACATAGGGGTCTGTATCTATTCCTAATCACTCAGAGCTTCAAAGTGAATGTTAAGGTGTGGACTTACACTCCTGTTGGAATTTCTCCCTTGCCTCTCTCTCCCTCAAATCCACAGACACACACAAACCACTGTGCTTTAATGATGTCAATATTTTGTAAGTCACAGCAGTCACAATTAAAATAAGGTGATATACTAATACTTATTTGATGGAAAAAGCAGAATTTAAATTATTAATTATTTGTACACGTAATTCCTAATTTTGAAGTAGAAAAGTTTTCTACAGTCATGACAAACACAACCTGTCTCACATATAATTTTTTTTCCTCTTTCTGCATAAAACAGGGAGTTAAGAGGTAGGTATTAAAGCTGTAAATCAAATCAAGGTTACAAACATTTTGCAAACAACTCTGCAATATTAACATAAGGAAGGGGTATGGGAAAGCATGTCCCGTGATTCCTTAAAATAAATTATGCATCTTTTTCCATTAAAAGCTTCAAAGTATCTGGTAGCAAGAAAATCACCAGGCATTCTGCAAGTACAACAATTACCTAATGTCAGAATTGTTCAATCAGTGTCTGATGCTCAAGTTAAGATTCCGGGTCCAGCATGTGCAGACAACATGGCCAAATGCTATATGATATAAATAGGTATATGTGAAAAAGTGCTTTATTTAGTTTACTTATAGGAACAAATTGAATTTACAGAGAATTGCACCAGAAGCAGTTCACAGCACATTCTACCTTAACATGGTTAGAGTTTACAAATATGGTCAAGCTAAAAATCAACTTGTAGTTGCTGCTATCACCAAAGTAGCAGATTGGAGGACTGAATTTCTTTTTAATTAAAAAAAAAAAAAAAGAAAAAGCTTTAAGTAAATATCATTGCTGCCCAAAGAAGTTTAACAAAGCAGTTTTGATCTTGAAAACTCTCCTATTCAGCAACAGCAGGTTTCCAGGCTAACATTTAATTCACATTTACTAGCCACATAGCTTTGTAATGTTATCAGTAATAGATTTCTTAAGCATCTCAAAACCAAACCAAAACAGTACTTACTCTGAAGTATACCAGATTGATCAATGAGCTGAAAATCAGCTGGTTTGCCAGGCTCAAAGGGAAACAATCAGCACAGCAGCCTGCTGGTGCTCAATAAGCAGCAGAATCCCCCCAAGAACAAATTCCAGGGCACACAACGATGAATCCCCAACCAGGTTACTGATGCTGGCATTCATAAAACTCCCACAGACAACAGTAATTTAGGGGATACAACCGACGCCACAGCTTCAGCTGAGCAGGACTTGGGAACACTGAGATACTGCACAGGCAGCTCACTGCAGAATATCTTATCCCCCATTTTCTGGGACTTGTTAGGATGACTACTATCATCCTTGTTCAGTTCAAGGGAGATGGAGAGAAAGCAGAGGGCGCCCAGCAGAATGGCTACCACAACAAACAACTCAGGGCAAATAATTAATGAGAAGAGGTTTGGGAGCTGGACTTCTTTAGACTGGTGGAGACTAAGATAGAGATAAAATAGCATGGATACCTGAACAGCAGCTACAAAATGTCCAGAGTGTGGGAATGTGACAAAAGCATTAAAAAGTAGCAGCTAGAGATAGTCGCTTCAGGTGCAAAGATTAGATATTAGGATAAAATTCCTCTTCTGACAGAGGAGCAACTACAGACTGATTAAACACAGGTAGCAGACTCTCTGCCTGTGAATATGTTCAAGGATTCAGCAAGCAAGTGATGATCCAGCCCTGCTGTAGTCCTGCTTCAATCAGGAAGTTAGGAAATCACCTGATCAGTCTCAGGAACTTTCTTCCACCTAATTATTTTATTTAGTAAGAACTATTTTCCAAATACTAGCTATGTATACAAGCAAACAAACAAACAAACCCAATGAAACTCCCCAAAGAAACCTTTCCTTTCAATATTCAATTACAGAGTGCTGAACATGTAAAAGGTGGAGAACAAAGAAACAAATATATATGTATTTGTAATGCACACGCATTCCGAATGACTGCCAGAAATGTAACAGCCAAGCTTCAAAACAAAAGGGCAGTTTCAGACACTGTCAATTCAGCTACTCAGCAGCAACAAGGATGTCCTGAGCCTTTTGAGTGTAAAAGGGAAGTGCACAAAGACGCCAGATTCCACCACACTGAGGAACTCCCCAAGAGAGAAAGTAGTAAGGGTGTTGAAATAGTGTTCCATCTTATATTTCTATTATTATGGCTTCTGAAACATTTTCTCTTCTAATGTGTAAGTCAGAATAGAACTTCCGGGCTTTTCCTTTGAAGACTTAGTAGTTATAAACCCAAAAACCACATTCTTATCCATGTTTAACAGGCCCTGTGCATGGAGGGACATGTTAAAACACATCAATTTCTCAAAATATTAAGCTGAAATGCTGATCAGGATACTGGTAAGGTTATCATGGGTGAATACAAGGCAGAATCCACAACATTTGTGCCTTCACTGGAGGAAGAACTTCTCATCAGTGCTGTTTAATAACTCCAGCTTATCTTCCGATCGTATTCCTATCTTTGACTCCATGTTTTACAGAACAACCATAACGAAGTTTTCTTTACTCATGGTGCTATTCACAGGTTTTAAGTTGAAGGCTATAGATACAAATTAGTAGAACTAGCAGTTAAGAACATCCCTTATTGCACTTTTTTATTGCTGTAAGAGCAGGACAAGCTACCTAGTTCTAGGCCTAGCTGCTCCAGATTTAGTTCTAGATCTGCTTCTGGGTTCTAGTTCTAGGGGTTTGGGAGGTTCTAGTTCCATGTCTGGTCTAGGTCTAGCTCTAGGTTCTAGGTCTAGAGCTATCTCAAAAGACTAAGTATGTCCTGATTACAATGCCACAAACTACCTCCATAGCCTTTCCCTCTAGTTCTACGTCTGGTTCCAGGTCTAGCTGTTCTAGATCTAGTTCTAAGTCTGCATCTAGGTACTAGGTTCTAGTTCTAGAGTTTCTGGAGGATCTAGATTTATGTCTGGTTCTAGGCCTAGGTCCTAGTTCTACATCATACTGTAATGCAAGAAAAATTCCACAGGTTATACAAAAAGATTTCATTAATCCACCCCTCTGTGCTATATTCATTTCACCAATAAAGCTAGGCAGCCCACAAAGGGCTTTAACAGGCTCATACTCTGTATTATGTCTCTTCCTGAGCTAACAGTAGTAAATCACTGCATCTTGCTACTGCCCAGTAAATGTTTGCCTATGTGTATATTGGCATGTATACTGCTATCATTTAATGCCTCTCACTCAAAGCAAAAAGCTTTCCGAAAGAAAAAAAGAAAGAATGCCAAGGAAAAAAAAGTAATGTTCATTCCCCTCTGCTCCTTATCCCTGAATACATGGGCAACTACCTTAAAAAAGAGCTGAAAGGAGCATTCCTTTCCATCTGTCCATTTATATCATTGCAAAAATGAATCACATGACTGGAATTTATGCAATCAGGTGCTTTGTTTTAACACATAGTAAAGTGTCAGAACTTCAGCATTTTCTATTTCCACATCTTCCATTATGTTGCTCTCCTCAAAACTGCTGAAGAGGGAAAAAAAAAAACCCAACCCAAAACAACCCAAGATATCCAATTCTGTCATTACCACAAAAATAGCTTGTGGATAGTTTTGCCAAATGCAAACTCACATGGTAATGTGATAAAGAAAGATGTCTTTCTACAGGACGTGGAACTCCGCCAAAACAGATGCATTTCCTCACTTAATTGACTTCAAAGCCAACATGATTGTACAGTCACACAGGTTACATACACTCTGGATTATTATTAGCCATTTCTGGATTATCAAGTAACTTTTGACGGGTTCAGAAAGGATACATGGCATATCCCATTTGGAAACAGTCAGAATCCAAATACTTCGTTGTTTTAAATTTTGGTTTACAAATGGCATGTGTTTGGTTTACAAAGGAGGTGCTCTTCCTACTGACAAATGAACTTTTTTTAATTCTGCAGCAAGGAAGAAAAGGCAGATGTTGATGTAAAACATTCTAAATATGTCAAGCCTCATCCTCTGAAGTACCCATTCCTTTTTTGACAGTGAACATTTCTTGTACATACTTGTCAGGTATTGTCCTGAATTATTTCCAAGAAAACTCATCCTTCACTTTCACATTTTCTTCCTGGTTCTCTGAACTCCAGGTCTGTGAACATGCTGTCACATTTCAATCTCACTGGAACATTTGATAGCATGAACATTAGAACAAGACTCCAGATTCAGCAACAATAACAAAAGCATCTCAATCTATATGCTGAAATAAAATTAGATTCAAACTTCAGATGGTGCACCTAATTTAAGAATAGTCATACTTTCCATGCTCATTCACAAAACTTTACTACTGAATTTAATAATTTTTGTTCATGCTTACTTCATAGGTCTACAAACAGAAAAAAAATCAGCAATTTAAAATGAAAAAGACTAGACAAATTCATAATTTATTCTCTTGTATCAGTGACAGAGCATAATCTGGACCTGCTGGACCTTGAAGGAGAATTATCTATATAATTGGTAATATGCCCATGGGAGAGTTCAAGAAGTTCTACATACATATTGACTATATAATTCTGCATTGCTGTTCCCAACACCTCTGAAAAGTTACTTAAGCTTTTAAAGAAAAAGAAAAAAGCTTTTCCACTAGTAAAAAAACCCAAAGCAGCACAGCTGAAACATACAAATAAATTATCAAGTCAAATTTCAGCCTCTTTGGACAAATAAACCCTACCAGTAGCTTCCAAATTGACCTTTCACATATTGATCTTCAGTGAAGCAGAATGTAATAGATAAGAGTAAAGGAGATACCAATAGTATTAATAATAATTTTCTATTAGAAGTAAGTTTCTGATCACTTCAGAATGATTGCCAAGGCAGAGAACATTCTGGATAACAGCACATCTTACAATGCTTCTGATATGTGGTACCCTGTGACGTTGGGACTCCTCCAGAAGTTACAGCTTGCTTATCAAAGCTTCTAGATTCTTCAGTTTAATAATTAGATATTCTGACTTCTTGTTCTGCAGGATACATCCCAGCTGAAAGACTCCAAGTGGTGACATTTCCAAAGATACAGTATTTGTAGCATGCACGCACTCTTAACCCATGGAATAATTCTTAATTCGCCACGGAACACTGAGAGTGTAGTACATACAGTACTCTTTTCTAAAGCCATAGGTCTTTGCAACAGGCTACTGGCACTGCATCACTCTTTTCACCGTCTTGCTGCCACACCTTCTGCCCTCTTATTCAAGTCACACTTCCTGCCACATGCATCCCATACATTATTCCTCCAAAACCAGATTTTATGATCTTCTATGATCACTTAATTACGATTACTTTTAATGATCATTTCTGACATGGAATTCAAAGAAATCTGTAGAAAGTGTCTTCCACTAAAAGCCCTTGATCAGAGCCACACAGATCTGTTCTTCTTCCTGAGGTGTAAACACAGTTTTGTAGTACTTGAATCCATTGGACTTTGAGAAGACTTGAAAGTTTTCACAACTCTTTAAATTCTGTTGGAGAGCATCATTACCACGTAGCAGTCATGGCTGCTTGAGGCGAAATCTTGTTAACTGTTCTCACACTTGAATGACATGTCTTCCACTAATTCCTTCATCAGCACAAAACCCTGAGAGCACCCAATGAAGCCCAGTCTCTTAGAAAAGGGTCTCTGACCAGTGTTTTCCCAGATCTTTCTTGTGTGTTGATTCTTCAGGGTCCAGTAAGCAGTGAGCTCAGCCTGCAGCACTTCCCTCAGTACAGGACTGACACTGTCACCATTCCCTGTGCAGATGTGTATTTTCCAGCACCTTTGATCAACTTGGTTCAAAGAGGCTGAGAGGGTCAAAAGACACTGGGGAACAGATGATAGAGGTGGAATGTAAGCCTTGTTTATTGGGAGAACAGGCTAAGAAGATAAAGTAGAAGTAAAAGGCTTGTTTCTTGTAGGACTGACTCTATAATAATTTTGGTTTTTATTAATCTCATTTATTTTTATCATTATTCCCACATCTGCTTATGCCTCTGCTTCCTGTGTGTCATCATAAGTAGATTTACAACAAGATTTTCTTTTCCACTGTGAGCTAGGTGTAGACCTTTCACCACAACTCTTACTTTCATTGACCTATGACAATCTCACTTCACATTCTCAGTTTCTGGGGGAAAACACACCCCAACAACTGAATTTACCTTGAACACATCTTTGCTCCTCCAAGTCCACTACAATAAAGAGAGGCAAAACACTCCTGTGATGCAGCCAAGAAGCTTCAGCACTGGCAGAGCTGCATCTGCAACAATCCTGTGTAAGCCTGCTGATTTCACTTCTTAACATTCTGCATAAAGCTCAGCAGTGAGTGCATCAGGCTGACAGACAAGTGAGAGACAGGCTGGGAAGGTGAGAAACTAAAACACTGACTATTCATCCCTCCGCTAGACAAGATATATAAATATTTATATGTGAAAAGGCATAAGTAAGGTTTCATACTCTAAAACAATTCTTTGCTCAACAGTTCACTAGACAGAAGTCTCAGAAGAATGTTCAGCATATTAAGAGAAACACAGTTACAGGCATATGAATCGGCAGATGCAAATACCTGAACTGTTAGAAAAGCAACAAAACAGCAAATCCCCAAGCAGTATCTATCCTAGGAGGCCGGAAGAAAAAAGTATTATACTTACAATAGGGAGTCCTGCGTCTCAGCATTTTCGCTCGCTTTTATTATGAAGATGCAAGTCATCCCAAAATAAAATAAGAAAAAGAAATTAATGCGCTGCATCATTCGACGGAAAAACCCAGCACTTCCAGAAAAGCCTTTGCAGATGAACTGAGTTACAGGCCAAAGTTTCCACTGTCAAATAGGAAAACTTAGAGCCTTCATGATTTTCTGCAAAAGCTGGAAGTACTGACAAAGATGTACTTACAATTAACACAAGGTAACTTTCCAGAAAGCCCTGTTGTTTAATGAAGTTTTAAGAGATGATTATGGCTTGAAACACAACATCTGAAGGATACCAGGAAAACCTAAAGTATGATTACAGCCCCTAAGTGTAACTTCAGGAGGTATAGTTCCAACAACAAAAAAATAAAAACAAAAAATCTCACCTCCAAAGGAAAAACTAACTAAAAGCAGCTTCCCCACCATTTTGAGTGGATTTGGTTAAACCTTAAGGCTAGCCAAATCTCAGGATAGATCATCCATATCATGAAGAACAGGAAAAGTGTCTTTCACTGGCTGAATCCAGAACAGATGATTGCTTTTTGGCAGAATCTAAAGAAAAGAGGAACTTAAATTTCCATTTCATAGCTAAAGCAATCCTGACTCATTTTGAGAATTTTCTGGCAAGTAAACATAAACTTGTCATTTATACAAGAATGGAACAATAAGCATGATCATTCTACCACTACAGCAGCTGCCTGTCCAGAGCAGACCATGGAGTTAAGTGCTGTAGTTCCAATAATCAGTGGTATGGAAGAGCTGCTGGACATGGGTGTGACAATTCAATAGGAAGCAAGACTGATACAATAGTTAACTGTCTGAGAAGCCAAGCAGCTGTACTTCCATGGCAGTTATAAGATAAGGAAGTTACCTAAGTCCCGGTACTGCCACAGGCAGTGGATGGTTTTGTATAAACTCAGCACGATTTCATAAGCTTAGAAATACAGACACAGTGTTCCTTGCAGTTATGCTGTTCCAAGTGCTTTTGTTACTCATTCTCCAGTTTCACAACAAACAGCTGCTAATACCAAGTTTTTCAGACAAGCGCAGAAAACATTAGCAACTGTGAGCTGCTGCTCAGAGAGAACTTCCTCCTGACTATTTTCAGACAATTAACTTTGACTGCAGCTGGGTTACTGCTTTTATTAATATTAGAAATGCAGTTTCACAACTGAAGCTAAAGGGTCCACTTTATTTGTGATCCCTGCTACAAGATCAGGAATTAAGAGTCTCACACATTAGGTAAGAAACTTATTGTCTCTTCTGGTTCAGGGATTGTAACAGCTGTTTTTGAGCTAAGACTATGAAAAGTTAGAGTAACTTTTGGCAAAGTGTCTAACTTTGAGAAGCCAAAACTCAAAAACTACTGGTTTTAAGGGCTCAAACCTTCCATGCACATCATAATCTGTACGAGCTACTGCATAAAGTAGTTGTCCACACAATTCAAGTTCACAGGTTATGTAACAGAACAGTGTCAAGTGCATAGTTAAGTATTACATGAATATAATTTCGTTTTTCTTAAACATATACAATCTTGAAATATATCAATTAGATATACAAGGATACACATGGAAATCCTATTTATTTCAATTCTTCAAGGTCATAACAAGCAAATCAAGTTTTGGGGTTTTGTTTGTCTTCTGTTTGGTTTTCCCCTCAAAAGGAAAGCTCCACAATTAAAGTTTGTCTGGATCATGAAGATATGCTGCAGAACACAACAGCATGCTTTTTGAGACCAAATATAAACAATCCAACAGCAAGGTAATTTTTCCTGTATGTTAGCATCCCAAGTATCAACACAAATATGTCTGACTAAAATGTTTAAATAGCAGTGGTTGACTTTACTGCTAGAAAAAAGGACAGAAAAGTTGCTTTCACATCAGGCATTTCAACCAGGTTCTGATGCACAACAATCAGGGGTAAGAAGTAGAAGAAATGAGAACACTGAAATGGTGAAGACAAAGACTAACAGCTCTCTTCACAGATTTGAACGTTCCTTGTTTCTAATGAGCCTGTAGAGTCTTGAATAGAGAGTTTTCTCCTTTTGGGACATGGCAGGCATTTCTATCTATCTAACTCCAGATTTGAAGGGTGGGCAAGGAAACTTCAGTCTTTGATAGAACCAGAACAATCTCCACCTGTGTTCCAAATACAGTTCACAAAACAGGCAGTGCTCTTCTGCTGATGCCATACCTGCAAAGGGCTGATCAAAACACATGGAAAAAAAGATGTTCCACTCTAGGATTTCCTTTCTAGCAAGCCGAGCTATTAAATTAATGCGTACTTACAAAAACAGAACAAATTGCATGACATACCACCATATTCCAGGTATATCCACAGCAGGTGTATTTTCTTTGGGGACCATTGTCCCAGAAAACCTAGATTTTTCCTCAGTGGTGGAAAAAGACCAAAAGGCCAAACAAACCCATCTTTCATGCACTATGTCCCCCACTACTCTCACAGGCTTGGTAAAATTAAAAGGATTAGCAAACTTATATAAATGTTATTTTCTAAATATTTTAACATAATGGTTAAAATTTAACTGTTTTTCAAAGTACCCAATACCAGCCAACTCCAATTTTCAGAGCCATGAATCATACACACATCAATGAATATTTTGGCTAATTCACTTTCTACAACTCCCCATCCCATTAATACCTGTTCTGCAATGAAGCCACAAAACCCCATCATCGTGCAACTATCCAGAGGTCTCACAGCACTCAACGCACAGGATATACACAGCCTTGTACTGTGATCATCCCAGCCGCGCAATCTTGCGGCCATCAGCACCTTTTTGACAAGGAACTGGCCTTACGAACTAACAGCACTAGAAAAAAATAGAGATAAAACAAAAGTATGCAGAAACAACCTAGGTAAATATCTTATGTACCTATTTAAAATCCAGAACAATCAAACTATCCAGGTGGAAAAGAAGAAAAGAGAGATAAAATGGCCATGTACACTGAAAGTCCACTGAAGTATTCCTACCAATCTGTCAGATACCCAAGCTTTACTACTGCTACTATTCAAAATAACACATTTTACTTTGAATAGCTATAGGAAATGCAGGCCAAGGAAATGAGAATTATTTCATATACGTAGCATGTGTTTACATTTGTTTCTTAAAAGTTTTCTTAATGACTGTCCTTCTGACAAAGGGCTTTTTCTTGCATTTTTGAAACACCTTCCCGTGGCACACAAGCACAGAGTATCTTTAACCAATACCATTTTAAAAACAAATGGGCAACTGATAGAAAAATGGCAATCTGACTGAAGTAATAAAAAATGGCTAATAGATTGATCAGGCTAGTACTGTGGTTTAGGAAAAGAACTACCGCTTTCTTTTCATTTTGTTGTCAGGACATCCTTTGGTATTATTTTGAACAAGAACTCCTCCAGTAAGGAACAAACTAGAGCTACTCATTATCTACACCTACCCTACATTAAAAAGAAACATAGGCTCAGGACTTTTATAGTCATTCCAAACCTACTGGTACAAAACCCTGAAATCGATCTGTGAGTTCTCATCTTTTTCCCCCAAAGCACGCAATAGATTTCATAATTTAAAGAAAGAAATTGGAGATAACTGAAAAGAATGATGACATGAGCTTGGAGAACTATTCCTACAGCAACACAGCGGTGTGACTGACCACAATTCCAGATACCAGATTTCACATTACCAAAAATACAGTTTTCAATCTGCCCTACTCCTATTTGCTATCACCTAAAAGACTTCAACAACACAAGAAACAGATTTAGCCCAGCCTACATCTAAGTGTGCAGCTATAGACGGAAAGCTATATGCAGATTTTCTAAGAAAAGAAATGCTGGGTTTCATACTTTTTAAGGGAAAATCAGCAATAATTAGATTACTAAGAAGGCTAGCTAAGGAAAAGAAAAAATCCACAAAGGCAAAGGAATTCTTTGCATCAACAGGAACATTTGGCAGGACATGAAAAATACAATTGTACACTTCTACTCCATCAACGGGTGACAAGAATCACAATCCTGTGAGGAATAAAAAGGGGCCTGAGAAAGTAGAGCCACTGACTCAAATAAGAATCAGTACTATTAAAGTGATCAGCAAACAGGTGACAGAATACTATTCACCTGTCTCAATAGCAAAAAAGGTGGGGATATGCCCCTCATCTAAAAAAAAAAAAAGAAGAGGGGACACCAACACTTGAGAAAGCCAGTTTTGCTGCCCAGGAAGAATAAAATGTCATTAAGAAAACATCAGAACAGGCTCTTCGGTGCCACAACAATACAATCTGATGGCAGCAAAGGAGTACAGACAACTGAGTTATGTCGCACCTTTACAGACTGAGAACGTGATGGAATTTTAAACAAAGACAATCATCAGTCAAAGTTTCAGTCACACTGCATTTGTAAAAGCCTCATCTCTAAATACACCCTCACAGAACAGTGCTTAATTATTTAATGCCTTTGCTTGTTTTGTGCTTAAACCAGGTTGCTGTAACTAAGATGCTTCAAACCAACACAAGTGTCAGACTTGATAGTTAAGTCTATGTAACTCCCTCAGGAAATCAGAACTGATGTCACTATCAAAGTAAAGAGTAAGCTCATTTTATTCAAAGTACAGGTGAGTTATGTAGACCTGGAAGACAGAACAGTACTTTTATCAACTGTATTCAAAAACAGAAAGTTGAATTCTTTCACCACCTGCGGCTCCCATGTAAATCAAATGTTAATTTCACAATTAGGACAGGTTTACCTTTAGGTGTAGCTGATGATTCAAGTTACAAGCTGCACAAAACAGAGTTGTGAGATTCCCATCTCCTCTTTTTCTTGGAATATTTCAAGCAAATTACTGTTACAAATCTACCAGTAAGTTAGATAAGCACTTGAAGCCATGTGAAATCAAGTACTGAACTTGCAAGAGTCCTGGATTTATAATTAAATCTGCATATACATTTAATATGGAAAATGTTTACCTTCCTATGCTTTGCACCACGATAGTGTGACTGAAGACTTATAGCACACGTACAGTAAATTTTACAAACCTGAAAGAGAAAAATTGAAGCACATCTTCAGTTATGCTATGAATATTCTGCCATTGGTGAATTATAAATATGAAATACATCCATTCCCACAGTGTAATTGTGCAATTCTCAAGGTCTTCTTTGGCTCAAACAGTACAGTTTGCATGACTTTTAGGAGAGCAGCTTACCACTAAAATATCCAGAAATAGTATACAAACCTGTTCAAACAATACTTAAACACATGTTTAAATAAATCAGATGGTAAGAAGTTTTTAAGAGCTTCCCCCTTCTCTGCTACCAGCATTTTCTGAATTTTTAGTTTTCTACAGTTCTCCAAGCCAGAGAGCCAGCAAAAAGTGCAGTGACTAGAAAGGAACAGAGGCAAAATTACACCCTAAATTAACTGCAACACCATCCATTGTTCATTCATAGCTATGTTAAAGGCATCAGAAAAACAATGGAGAAAGACACATGTATTTCATTAAGATCCACAGATACCACTGCAATAATTAACAGAAGACAATACAGATGTACAAATATTTCTTACTACCTTTAGCTTTTAAAAAAGCAACGACTAATGCATGTTAATATTGTCTGTTTCCTTTGCATGCTCATTCACAGAACTTGAATGACCCAGAAAAATATTCAGTGCTACGCAAACACCACAGGACTGACAAATTTAACGCATTCTGACCCCAAGTTGCAGCTTTTAGAGACGAAATGAGCTTTGGCGGCCGCCTATCAGAAGCACGCAGCAGAGATGGGAAAGGCTGCAATTAAGAACCATTCACCGCACCCGTGACTAGTCAAGAACAACCCGAATTCACCGAATCCTGAGACCAGCAGCTCTTCCAGGGACTGGCCACGTTATTCCCCACATTACAGCCCCCTCGAGTCCAGGTCTGCCCACCCCGCCTGGCTCAGCTCCCCACGCCCGGCAGCGACGTCCTCGATCCCCGCACACCTTCCAGGGCCTGCCCGGGCTGAAAGCCCACCAAAGACACCCACTCACTTCGCAGTAAAACTGGTTTTTCTTAGGCTCCGCTTTGCCATCTTCAGCCTTAACTTCCTCAAGCACGGCGTTCATCCTGCACGGCGGNCAAGCCGGGCTGGAGAGTGGGCCAGCTCGGGAGGAACCCGGGGAGGAGTTCAAGGAGAGCATGCTGGGACCACTTGTGGGGGGATACTAGGACCAATTGAGGCAAAAGAGGATGCTGTAAGCAGTTCAAACCAGCGTAGGTGCCTGCATCTGTTTAGGATGGATACTGGGATCAGTTCAGGCTGGGGGTGGGTAATAGAGCAAACACTGGAAGGGGGCCAGGGTGGACAAATGCTGGAACAAACCAGAGGGGATACTGGATCCAGTTGAGGCCAGGGAGTGCTGGGCCCACCTCGAGGGGGTTACTGGGCCCAGTACAGGGAAGGGGCAAGAAAACAGAGGCAGCAGCAGCTTTAATTTAAATGCAAACATTTTATTTTAAAATGTCTCAGCTTTACGCTTCTGCCTGGTAATAAATGTAAAATATAATTTAAGAAGTACGCTTGAAAGTTCCTTCTAAAAGCAGGCTGCGGAGACAGTACAAAACACAACAGAAAAGTGCACCGGGTTTAAACAACATGCCAGAACGTCAAATCCACAGGTCACTGCCTGGTTTGAATCAGCCACAATATCTTTTACAGGTATATTACTGATATACCGTGCCACCTATGATACTCCTATGCACGAAGCAGCACAGCCAGTAGTGCTGGTTGGGTTACACATTACCAAAGGCGATCCCATATGATTCCCTGGGTTGGCTTCCCCAGGGCTGGAGCTGTACCTGTCTGCTGCTTCATCTCCCCAGACGGGCAGCACTCATGCTTCAGTCACATGCCCCAGTGCAGGCATTACCTGCATCGTTTAGAACATTCTCAAGTAATGCTGGGGTGGTTGCAGTGTTCTCTCCGGAAATATGCCCTCCCCAAAAAACTTTTGGGGGATCATGAAGTGCCAGATAGGCCAAAAAAAGTTCTACTGTTGGTAGAACTTGGTGCACCCGTTNCCCTCGAGTCCAGGTCTGCCCACCCCGCCTGGCTCAGCTCCCCACGCCCGGCAGCGACGTCCTCGATCCCCGCACACCTTCCAGGGCCTGCCCGGGCTGAAAGCCCACCAAAGACACCCACTCACTTCGCAGTAAAACTGGTTTTTCTTAGGCTCCGCTTTGCCATCTTCAGCCTTAACTTCCTCAAGCACGGCGTTCATCCTGCACGGCGGGGGGGGAAAAAAAAATAAAAACAAAAATAAAACCAACTCTTGTTCACACGGCGCTTTGCGGGGACCACGCCTCGGGCAGACGAGCTGGGTTCTTATTTTGCTATTTAAGCGCCGTTGTTTTATTCCGCGGATAAATCCGCATCTTCCACCGCCAGCGCAGCCTCAGAGCATCCGGAAGCGCGCGTCCACCCCGCCCCAAGGGCGTTTGTGACTTNCCTCGAGGGGGTTACTGGGCCCAGTACAGGGAAGGGGCAAGAAAACAGAGGCAGCAGCAGCTTTAATTTAAATGCAAACATTTTATTTTAAAATGTCTCAGCTTTACGCTTCTGCCTGGTAATAAATGTAAAATATAATTTAAGAAGTACGCTTGAAAGTTCCTTCTAAAAGCAGGCTGCGGAGACAGTACAAAACACAACAGAAAAGTGCACCGGGTTTAAACAACATGCCAGAACGTCAAATCCACAGGTCACTGCCTGGTTTGAATCAGCCACAATATCTTTTACAGGTATATTACTGATATACCGTGCCACCTATGATACTCCTATGCACGAAGCAGCACAGCCAGTAGTGCTGGTTGGGTTACACATTACCAAAGGCGATCCCATATGATTCCCTGGGTTGGCTTCCCCAGGGCTGGAGCTGTACCTGTCTGCTGCTTCATCTCCCCAGACGGGCAGCACTCATGCTTCAGTCACATGCCCCAGTGCAGGCATTACCTGCATCGTTTAGAACATTCTCAAGTAATGCTGGGGTGGTTGCAGTGTTCTCTCCGGAAATATGCCCTCCCCAAAAAACTTTTGGGGGATCATGAAGTGCCAGATAGGCCAAAAAAAGTTCTACTGTTGGTAGAACTTGGTGCACCCGTTTGTTAATCATAGAATCATAGAATGGTTTAGGTTGGAAGGGATTTTAAAGATTATCCAGTTCCAATCCCCCTGCCATGGACAGGGACACCTTCCACTAGACCAGATTGCTAAGAGTTAGTCCTGTCCTCCACTGTATTTATTCAGGAGGAGCAGGAATGGCACTTTTAACACAGGATTGTAAGTGGAATGTGATGGCACTTTCATACCCCTTTGGTGATGATGTTATTGGTATCTGGACATTTCTGTTACAGTCAGTCTTTTACATGGAGTCATATTAAAATTGTTGATCATTATTTGTGCTTTTAATCTCAAAATCTAAAATGGACTGATTGAAAACACTGCACTGTACATGTAATACTTCCATACCCTTCTTAATAAAAAAAAAAAAAGGCAAATTAAAAGTGCAATCGCACAGTGAAAGAATAAACCCATGTAGAAAAAAAATGAGAAAAGCGAAGAAGGAGAAAATTATTTCCTTGATTTTTTGAAAAAGAGACCATGTCTAAAGAAAAAAGGATTTGGCATTGTATAGATACTTTGCAGCACTAAACTGTTGGTGGTAGCTGGGGGTTTCATGGCAATGCAGACTCCTGAAGAGAGGATGTTTCACTAGCAGAGTGACCTTTTTTCTGGTTTTGGGGATACAGCTGTTATTAGTGAGTACCTCCATCTTATTAAAGAGGGGGGAGAAATGGGGGATTGCACTTCTGCCTAACACTTCTTTTGGCAAAACTTTTGAAGTATACCTAAAGTGGAAATAAAGCTACAGACACAGAAAACAGAAAGGACGGAGACCAAAATGTACCATCCTATGCAATCAAAAAGGTGGAAAAGCTAGAGGGGGGGAAGGGAATTGCCTTTAAGGAAGAAAGTGTTCTTTGGTTTTCTTAAGAAGGAGTTCAGAGGGGAGAGGAAGAACCCTTTCAGAAGAGGGAAGTTTGTTGACCATACAGAGGAATAATCTCAGTTATGGTGAGAGTAGAAACAAAACTGAATACTATTATTGAGAACTGAGATAACTTTTGTCTTTTTGAAGTTTTTTTTCTAGAAAGACAACATAAAAAAAAAATACAACAGTTGATGCTTGTCTCTCCTTATTTCACATTTTAAATCAGCACAGGGAGGACACACATGGTCCAAAACCATAAAAAAAAAAAAAAAGGAAAGGAAAAAAAAGAGGTTCTTAAGGGAGAGCTCACATCCTCTTGTGGAGCAAAATGAGGAGCTCTAGTCCAGAACTTCACCTGATTGTTTTTTTACCATATCCTTTTAATTGCTGAAATACAATTAATAAGACAAGCCAAGCGGCTGATGTTCTTTCTATTGCCTTCTGCCGCATCTTTGTGTACCATAATTTTACCAGTAGAAATGTGAAACTGGGCTTGTCCCTGGAGCTCTGTCGCATCAAGGAAATCTTGAAAAACTTCGGACTGCATAGTTAAGAGCATCAGCTGCACAATTACCAGCAGCAAGAGAGTTAATGCACACACTGAATTTGCCAGAGTTTGGAAAATTAGCCCCAGGAAAGGAACAGGGACATTTCATGCCTCCTAGAATGATGTTTTCGGTCTGATTGAGAAATGCATCTTAGCATTGAAATGACTCAATCCTTGTTTTCAAGAAATTATTTTTAACCTGAAAAGTTACAAAATCAGTTCTACAGAAAAAAAAAACCAAAAATAAACAAAAACAAAAACAAAAAAAAACCAAAAACAAAAAAAAAGAGGATGTGATTTCAGACCACAGAATTTTTAACAGTGGATGAAGAATAAATGCTGTAGTCACAGAATAATTACACCTCGATGGCAAGATATCTTTTCTCTCCCCAAATTTAATTCTTAATTTTTTTTTTACTTTCCTACCAAACTTCCACTCAAAGAACATTTTTGCCTAAGCACAAGCAAGTGCCTGGATCTCCAGACTTTTGGGTTGGTTTTTTTCTAAATGCTTTGTATGTTTAGAATATATTTCAGCCTGGCGCTGATGACTTTGTTCAGAGGCATTTCTGATAGCACGGTAGGGAAATGTATTCATAGTGACAAGAACATGCCAGATGTCACTAAAATGTGACAAAGATCTGTTTGTCAGGGTGGTAGTGCCTAGGAACGTAAGCTACCCAGTGCAGCCCTCATGTATGAATCTCATTCAGCTGGATAAAAGCCTTGTGACTACAAACTGAGTGTGACCACCTGCACAATCTCTTGCTCACTACATGTTACAGACACCTGTTTCAGTTGGGACGCACAATTTCACATAGGACTTGGCAAGATTTAAAAGAAGAAACTCCGAGGAAAGTCTCCTGCTCTAGTGAGAAATTTTCTACAGTCGAGTTTTGGTTTAGGATTTTTGTCTCAGTATGATCAGAAAAGTACAAACATTTTGAATGTTTACACTCAGAGAGAGTAGAGAGAAAGATAGGAAAAGAGCAGATAGAGAAGACAAGAAAAATAGAACGGCTCTATACCCCTGTCATTCTGAGGCTGGTTTTCTTGTTTAAGTGGCATTCAAATGAAAGAAAATAAGTATGTTACTTTTTTTTACCAGTACCTAAGGCAACATACGTACATAGGCAGGGGAAATTATGCTTTTAAACTATTTTAATTAAAATATAACACCTTTTTAAGACAAAATAATGGGTTTCCTGAAATAACTACAGTGAGTGAGGCTGTCCTATTTAAGTTCCAGTATGGCTTCAACACAAAGAGTTAAGAAGAGCTTCTAGGCAGCAGAAGCTGATCTTATCCCACAGAATATTCCTTCCCTCTGGCTTGTTGCCTCTTAAATATTTTAAGGAATTTCCGGAAGAATTGCAAATGCCAATCTCTATACCATGTCAAATGATCAGTGCCCAGAGTCTTACTGAACTGACTGATGCTCGCATGTCAGATTTCCCTATACCATCCAGAGCAGACGCAGATGTAAGAACTTTAAGAATACGTGGCTGTTTCAATAAAGGGTGGTTAAACCACAGACTTAAACTTTGCGTTATTGTGTTACAATCAATGAGTAGGAAATTAGTCTTTCCTACAGCGAATTTAGGTAAGGTCCCTTAATCTTTCACTTCCCTTCTTAAATCTCCCAGCCGAGGACAACTGAAACAAGCTGGTGCTGCCCTCACTCAGAACTTTTGAAACAAAACTTTCCTCTGGTATCCAAAGACTTTAAAGTCAATGTAAATTATTTATAGTGTTACCAACAGTGGCAGTCTGCCCCAGTTTCAGTCACTATGTAAGTGCAGGAAAATCCACTCTTTTTGTTGTTCAAGCTTACCCCTAGCTCAAATTATGTTGTTTCTCAGAAAAAGTAGTGGCTGTCAACGGTGTTGGACTAGCATTTGTATGGTGGTCAACAGTTGTCCACTGGCAGCTAAAATCAGGTCACATTCTCAGTAAAGTCAAGACCTTGACCAGCAGCTTTAGCGCTGATAATAGTCTCTGCTCTCTGTGGACATCCCAGGGGGAGACACCTTCTCACAGCTTTTAGAACTGCTCACCTTCCATACCAAAATATACCCTCCCCAAAGATCAGGGAATTCATGAGTCCATTCTGTCTCAGCCTCTGGAGAGTTTATGGCTGAGGAAGTTTGAATGCTATTATCAGTCAGGCATTTCTTTCAGCCTGAATGCTCCAAGTTCCTATTAGGCAACAACTTGTCTAGGCATTTCTTCTACAAGAATAATTTCTGTTGTTGGTACAATAAATGCATTGGGAGGCTCCTAAAATAGATGTTAGGTCTGTGCTGAAGGGATACAAATACCAGTTCATTAAGGCTAAAAGCTAAACACCAGTGCTTGAAAATATCTTAAACCCTACTTCTCAGTGCAAGTTTTTAGAATAATAACAAAGCAGCAACAACCTCTAAGAAAATATAACCATTTTAAAGAACTGCTCTGTCTTTCATCCTATTTACTGGTCAGTGCCAGGGGGTCAACAATGTCTGCATAGAAAAAAAGTTTTACAAGATTAAGTCAGTGGTAATTTAACAGGGTACAATGCAATGTCACATATCAGTCCTGACTCGATCCAGAGCACATATCATGGAGAGAGGATGAAGGCAGATGTGTGCCTTAAACAAAAATGGCTATGGATTATTTTAAGCATTTATTTCCTCTATTCTTTCCAAGTCCTTAGGAGGAACTGGTCTTGTTTACTACCAACAATGGTTAGCAATTTTCCAAAAAGAGGATAAACTGCTGATCTCTTCATAAGCCCAGTTCTTAGCAGATTGCTGGTACTGCATGCGTGATAATTTAGACTAGAAGAAATTCTACTGATACCACATTTTTTCATGTGAGACCTGAAATAAGAACTCAGCCATAAAATAAGTGGGCCAAAATCAAATGTGATGTGCAGGATAAGTGTGTTTTTCTTGGCTTCACACTTTATGGAACAATAAGGAAACAAACTTGTCTTCATTTACACAGCAGGGAGTCAGGAGGTGACATCTCATTTTTGAGTCACACATTCATCCATCCACCTAGAAGCCCATTACATGTCATGTGTCAGATTACATTCCCTTACATGCAGAAACTTCACCTACCTCTATAGTATCGATCAAGATGTGTAAAATGTGTCTGGGTTTGTTGGAAACATGAGATAAATAATTCTAATTGATATGTGCCAGGAAAGCCAGAGAGCAGATAGAGTTATGTCAACAAAAAAAGAATGAATTTTGTAACAGGGAGAACTTCAGAGAATTTCTGTTGTTAGTATAAATTGTTTCTACACTGAAGAGAGAAACCTGGCTGGTAAAGTACTCCCGCTCCGGTCACAGCAGGTTTCTAAGCCTGTTGCTAAGCACAGGCAAGGCTTTTGGTGGCGCAGTCCTCTACGGAGTTGCACCTGGTGTAACCACTCCCATTGTGCAAAACGGCACCAACCATTTTCATGTTCACATGAAGATAAGAGTGTTTTACAGTTACACTTCATCAATGCAAATGATGTGAGAAAGTGCTAGGCAGCTTGAAACCAAGCGCAGGTACTCTCATTCAGAGGGGTGTGACAGGGAGTCCAAGTGTGGAATTAACCAAGCAACTTTTCAGAGGTCATGCAGGTGTGTCCTCCGCTTGCCCCCAGCCATCGCCTCCCACGCTACCCTGTCTCTCCATCACCTTGTTTCTGCCAGGCAGCTGCACAACGAGCTGGGCTGGAGAGTATTACAGGGTTCATAGCACAACCCTACAAGCAGCTCTGAGGCACAGGGTAGAGTGTCTGGCACCAGCACATAAGCAGTGCCACTGCTGTGTGCCAAGCAAAGGACTATAACAGCAGCTCTGTGAGAGTCTAAAGAAATGCTGCTTGTAATTATGTAGACAGTGAAGCAATGAGGCAGAGGTTGTGCAGCAACACTGATTTATGGCAGTCTCACTCGGCCATATTAGGAGCAAGTTTGCTTGCCCACAAGTATTTTTGCAGTTTGGCTTGAATTTATGTGATGTGGACCGTGGTGTACTGGAGCGCAGTGTAAATTCCACGCTGTGGTCTCACTTCAGAACAGCGTTTGATATTGCGTTGCAGCCACTGTCAGGAGTATTAAAGCAAGGATATCAAGACTGTCTCAGACAAGAGGCAGCACGTGGCCGACAGGGAGCTGATGCACCTCAGGCACAAAAAAGGAAACCTTCTCATGGCTTGGGTATGGTCAACTGGACAACAACAGATTTAACCTGAGATACACTAAGATGTTGCCCCTCTTTACTGTCCAGCGTGCAGCATTTCATACCACAGTTCATAAGCACTGAACTGGCATGCAGAGAATGTACTTCTTTACACCTGCCAACTCTAATGCACAGGCAGTAAATTCTGTCAGAAAAGATAGTCAGTCTTCTTGGAGAAGAGCAGCCTCCCAGGTGCAGAACCATTACACTACCTGAAAACTTCACTTATCCCACATATCTAAAGCATTTGGGCGAATTTTATGCCACTCATCTGGCATGTAAGGCCATGCCCTTCGTGATTAATAGATAAAGGAAAACATTATAATTATTTATAACATTTCAAAAAAGAAAATACTCATTACAGGGGTTCTTTCAAAAAGCACATATACATACATCTAAGCCTTTTTTTTAAATGATGTGGTTGTTATATAAGTGAAGTTGATATAAAGTTGAAATAGTGCATTTTTAAAACAAAAGTTAGTGCAGGAGTCAAACTACAACAATAACAAAACCCAAAATATAACTTTATTTTTTTGTTGTTGTTGTGGAAACACATTACTGTCTGGGTTCAAAGAAAAGTATACACTGTTTTCAAAAGCACTAAATTGCACTCAAGTGCTTTTGAAAGGTATGCATCCACCTCTCAGTGAGATTAAGAGTTTCTTTTGGGATTGAAACTAGGATATTTTTGAAAATAATCTTAGTGTGGGATTTGGTTGTGATGTAAGGTGACGATATCTAACAAGCTGCTATGAGTCAAAGAAATACTATCAAATAAAAAAGTGCATTTCCTTTGTTGATGATACAAGTAACAGCAAGGAAAATAATCAGAGAAATACTTTGTTCTCACATATACTTAACAGCATTATGTAACTCATAGAAGTGGATTACATCCCATTGCTCAGTCTTTCAGCAGCAACATGAAAGGCTGATGGCAATGAAATGGAAAAATATGGATTCTAAAGCAATAATATCACAAAGAAAATTATGAGTAGCTTCAGTTTGAAGTGAAATAATTTCTAATGCATTTATGCAAGTCGTTGTTTTTACTAATGCAGTCCTTTTAAATTAAGAAATTGTGTTGGGAAGCCCTTTCCTATGACCATTAATTTAATGCTGGGATGAAGGAATAGCTGATCCTTCTTATAAGAGTAGAAAAATTATAAAGCAAAAACTCCTATGGTAAACTGGCCTCACTGAAGACCATAAACGTTTTTGATTTCCACAGAGGCTTCACATCAGCTTGAGAAAAACAAACAGAACAAAGGAAAGAGAAATTGCTAGACCTTGCTAATGAGCTGTAGACAAGAGAGGAAAGGTGATAAAAGAAAAACGATCATGTATACCTGTGCAGCAAGTAATCCTTATTTTTCTGTGCCTGAGGTTTTTATCTTTCTTTCCTCTTTCCAAAGTTCACTAAAAGAGGGGCTGTAGCAGGGGGTAGGATGTGTGTACCCGTGTCTGTTTCTTTTCACACAAAGGTGTGCGCACAAACACACACACACACACGCACTCAAAATCTTTCCACTGGCTTTTGATTTTAGTAAGTTATTTAACTCAACTGGAAGAGAATCTACAACTTCTTGCTTTTAACATTATAAATATTTCGAATTTTATAAAATCTATTGCAAAAATGTACATTCAGCGGTTTTATGAGACACAGGACCTGCTAATGTATTTTCAGGGAAGCTCGTATGTACTCTGTTCTGTCCACTGTTGGACAATGGTGGAGAATCCAGGGGCTCACGCTTGATTGCTTGAACCAAGCAGGGGTTTTTAAATTCACATGGCATTTTGAACACCTCATTAATCTGCTCTTTCTCCTCCCCTGGGCTGGGGCTGTAGAAGTGGCTGTAGCAAGCTGTGTGTGGCAGGTCGGGCATGCTTTCCAAACACACCGAGGAGTTCTGAGAGCAAAATGGGGCCACCTCCTTGTTCCGGGAAGCCTTGCAAGCTCTGTTCAAGTTCAGGTTGTTGGGATGATTTGCTATGATGCATTGCCAATTATGGGGTGTGTAAAGGCAGTGCCTGGGCTTCTGGCAAGGCAAGGCTGGCTCGCAGAGGTCTGGTTCTGTTTTGAGGTGCATTCTGTTGGGATAGCTGGACACCTGCTTTCTCACCGAGCTGCTCTCATCCAGCCAGGCTCGGCTCTGTGAAAGCAGGCGGTTATCAGCAATGTTCTCAGAATCTGAGTCATATTCCATTTTGATAGGCATCTCCAAGGGAATGGCTGTGTCATAGAGAGACTCTGAGGATATTAATGGTCTCTGCAGCTTCAGGTGGTCTGTTGCGTAGTTCTCTGCACAGCGCTGTTGGAGCCCCGAGTAAGACTGGCCGTTTTCTGCGCTCCCCCAGTGGGAAGGACAAGTTGATGTCAAATTTAAGAAATTTTGGTCTCTGTTATAGAATGATCCAGCTCTCCTGTTTGGACATATGTTCATTCTCTGGCTCATAGAACAAGAACTTGCGTTTCTTGAAGTCCAGCTACTGTTTGTGGTGCAGTTGTTTTGAATGCCTAAAACTGATGTGTTAGAACCGAGAGGTTCCTCTTGCATAAAACACTCACCATTAGTATGAGGTTCAAACTTCACTTTTACATTCTCTTGTTCATTCTTCACTGCTGCCCAGTTAAGATGCTTCCACTGGCCCAGAGTTTCAATTGCACTGTTATAGGAAAGCCCTTCCAGGTTTCCTTTCAAACTGGCAAAACCACTTAGTATCTTCAGTTGTTCATCTTCTTCCCTTTCAATAACAGAAGAAACAATAAGTTAGTCAATTGGAGGTTTCTAAATGGTTGCTTTCTGGGATACAGAGTGGCTCAACATGCATTATAAGCCATACATTGTCCTCAATACAGGATCTCACACTCTTGTGGACATAATCTTTGTATTTGCTTAAGAGAACAAAAGAATGTCCCTGCATCTAGGTGTCAATGTTTGTGCACAGCTAACTTTCTGATGAATTTCTTCATTTGAATTCATGCATTGCTTTTCCATTTCAGGCACACAATTCAATAAAGACCTAAATATTGTAGTACAGTACAGTAATTCCCTTACACTTTTTTCTTCCCTTTAAATATATCTAAATAATATTTGTGTGTAGAAAATTCTAGAGAAAAAATACAAGTAGTATCTTAAATGAGATATATTTTGTTAACAAAGAGTTATTTGGACACATAAGAGCTTTCTGATCAGAGTGATTTGAGTGAGAACCATGGGGGACTAACCCAGCTGAGAGGAAATAAAATGCCTAAATTAAATAACCAAACAGTCACAGATGTTCATATTGGGCGTAAGTTTGTTTTATATGTCTAACTTAATTTATGTTGCCTTTTGTTTTCTAAGATGGGCAGTGAATTAATTTTCCATGACCTCCAGCTGGAGTACTCAACATTAAAGAAGAGCACTGGCAGAGAGCGTTGCCTGAGCACTTCCATACCCAAAGCAGCTGCTTTCAGAACTGGAGACCAAATCCTGAGATTTAGTTCTTGAATTCACTAATGTGCTGATTCCCAACTCTGCGGGGTCAAGTGCTGTGAAAACACCTCATTCCTCCCCAAACAAGAAGCAGACATCTCAGTAGGAAATGGTGTATGAAATCCTGAAGAGCTATTAAGGGGTTTAGAAAGCTTTTTCTTAGTTCACAACAGATTTTTTTTCTTGGGTATCAAATCAATGTGCAAGAAAAGGATTTTCCAGTAGAGGGAGACCGTGTTGTTACAAAGACAGAACGTCCCACTGTAATAATGTACACCGCGAGAGAAGAATATTTTCTCTCTCTCTCTTTTTTTTTTTTTTATGAGGCATTAAATATTTTCAGTCCTCTACTAAATATTCCTATTTTTATTACTGACAGTATTGAGATGCAAATATTCTGAAACAAATTTGCTGCAGAACATGCTTCTCAGGAAATGGTCAAATTGGGAAGCACCAGACTGAACAAAATGCAATAGTCATAAAACAGTTAAACCCCCAAATGAAGAATTTTACAGTGAAATGGTATCCAGTGAAAATTCTCCAAAAGAATCTATGTTTCCTGGAAGACAGCACAGATTTTAACAACAACAACAAAAAAGTTGTAGCAAATACAAAGTCTATTGCAGACTAAGACAGAACTGAATATAATCACCAAGGCCAACTCTCGTAGTACCTCAGTCTGTGGGAGCTATCAAGCACAAAAGAAGGCTTTTAATCACTCAGAAAACAAAAATGTAACTAAATAAACATGCTTAGTTACAGAAAAACAATTTGGAAGTAGAGAAACTAATAAAAGAAACAGCCCCTTTTAATCTGCGTCTTAAAAGAAATTCATTCCCTTACACAGCAAGGTGATGTTTGTGCCATCCCAGTAAAGGTAAAATGTTCCAGCATCCTCAGATGGGAGTTCCCCTGCTACTCATGTAGATCTTGGGAGATACACCACCTGTAAGGAATATCTACTCTAGAAGTGCAAAGACTTTTTTCATTTATTTCTTCCACCTGCAAGGCATTCTGAAGGAAAAAATCTGGGATAACAGCCACATTTTTAACACTGGGCCAGATGGTGGCTATGTAAAACTCCTGGCCCCTGCTCACTGAGTCCACTCCCTTACCTCTTCCTTCAGACCAGCTTGAAGAGACACTTCAACAAGGCCTGCAGGAACTGGAACAGACAGTTCCATGGGGAAAGGATGAAAAGTCCATTAGGAACGAAAGGGTAAAACTCATCCAAGAAGTACCCTCTGAATGCGAATCTGTGAGATTAGTTTACACTCCATGACTGAGCCTACAGGCAACTAGATGTACCTATCTACAAGCATACAATGAATATGGGTACCCTTCTTTAGATTATGTTGCACATACACAACTGAAAACATGAGCTCAACTGTCTTACATGAAGGGGAAAAAAAAGCTTAGCATAGTCAAATGCTGATACACAGAAAAACTAGTACGCTAGATTCTCACCTGCAATGTAAAACAATACTCAAAATATATTTTTTGTGCAAGTCAAATATTATTAATCAAGTATTTTCTTTCTGTGTTAGTGTATATGTGTACTCAACTTCAGAAGAAGAAAAGGCTGAAGACAGAAAATAAATATTGTTTAGGATTGTAGCAGCCATTTCNACTTGGAGTCTTTCACTGGTTTTGTTTTTAAACCAGTACACATATGTTCCAAGACAGAAATAGATTTCCATATCTTAAGTAAACTATATTTTTCTCATTCAGCTCTTCTCTTAGGTCACTACAGCCCTTTCAAAGATTTAATACAAAAAGAATACATTAATTTTCTTTTTTTTTCTTCTTGGTACTAGAAAATATACTTACTTTAACATTTGCTGTTGGGCAAGGACATATTCTGAACAACCACTTCGATACAGAAGTTGAGTGTTAGCTTGAACCCAGACCCAGTGATCTTCATTTGCTTGTACTTTGACTAGAGAAATGCCATTTTCTCCATTATTCTTTGCTATATAATTTAAAAGAAAATAGATTTTAATACAAACAGTATTAAGTATTTTTTGTTATCTAAACTGGGAATGTTCAAAGATTTCTTTGTTGCCCTAGACGCATCAACACAGGAAAGTAGAAGCTAAAATATGTCACAAAATGAAGCAAATTACATCTTAAAACTAAAATTTGAAAAGCCTAGTAAGGCACTTAAACTGTAACCAAGGATTTTTAGTATTACTCATTCCTTCCATTATTTTCCTCTCAGTAGTAGTAGTACTATACCTTTAAAAAATGTTCATGAAAAATGGAGCTATAAGAGAGGAATGGTTTTAAAGACATTGAAGATTTCCAGCAGATATGACAGAAGGATGAGTACAAGTCCACTCATGAAGAAATTGCCCAGTGGAGTAGACTTGCCATCAAAATTTTATCCATTGTAAAATCTGAAATAGAGCCTAGATTCCCATCATTTTTCCAGAAGCCAAACACTGGAAACGCATGAGTCAAAGCTGTGGGCACATCCATCATGAGTTTTGAAGACAATGCATTCTATTTTTCCTTTGCTTTTTAATCTTTGGGGAAAACTAACATTTGTAACATATCATCCAGTTTTCCTCAAAGAGGGATAGATATTGTTATTAATTATTAGGGTTTTCCAACAAACTTATTAAATTCAGTACTGCCACTTTTAGGCAAGCATACATTGAGTATTCTTTTACTTCCATTTATTTACTATTTACCATGATTGTTTATTTCTCTGTAAATTTTCTGCCCACTCTGAAATCACACACGGATTCAGTATTATCTTTTCAGGTAGAATTTTTTTTTGTATTTTTTAAAAGAAGGGATGTTAGGGAGAAGAAAGAGAGCAGGACCAAAACCTGAAAAACCTCTCAGGAGAAAATAAAAGATGAGGTTCTTTTTCCATAAACTGTATATAATCTACAAGTACTTAGCAGTACCTTTGATTTGGTTTTCAGCAATCTGTAATGCATTAGTGAAGGTGGCACCTTCATGGTGATTGTTTCTTCCATATAATTCTGTTGCTTCACAAAGCCCTGAACTGCCTTTTGAACCGGAGCTGTAGAGGGCAGAAAATGTGGAAAATTCCTTGTCAGTGAATGACAACACCGTAGAATCAAAGACTCTAAAAGATATGATCTTCAAGCTGGTGACCCTTAGCAAAGGAGTTTGGTTTAAGTATGTAGTAACTAGGTATAAATAATTATCTTTTTCCTGCATCATTTGGTTGCTCCAACTAGTTTGTGACTGTCGTTCTGCATTCAGTTAAGAGGAATAGTTAAGTTTAGGAATATTCTGCTCATGACTTACTATATCTGGAAAAATAAATTTCATCTGGAATTGAGACAAATGCTGTGTATATTCTGCTCTTCCTATTCAAGTTACACTTGAGATACATACATTACAGTGACCAGCTATGGATTTAAGAGTTAGCATGACTTCAATTTGCAAGAAACACCATATGATTTGAATGTATTTCTTCCAATCTTTAGTTGAAAATGCTTGAATCAGGGCTTAAAAAGGGTGCAATTTCTGTAACCGTCCAATAAAAAAACCAAAAAAACCCCAAACAAGCAAACAAACAAAAACCCAAACAACAAAAAAAGCTAGCAAAAAAAAGCCACCAAAAAACCACCCCTATGTAAATCTGCCCACCATCCTTGGCTACCATGCTTCAGGCCTGAACCAAAGAAAACACTGAAGATAAATGGTTGCCTCATTCTTGTCAAATCCTTGGCCACTGTTCAGTAAGGTAGTAAAACATCTCATTAGGAACTCCATTCTGATCATCAGTTAATTTCACCTGGGCCACTGGAAAAACTAGCAAGTAGAAATGGCTTTCCAACTCTATTCCAAAAGCCTGAATAGTCCATTATACCAGACTTCCAGCAATTTAGTTGTTCTCAAAAGGATGTATGTGCTAGAACCACATTATACATCTGGATAGTGAATCCACACATACACAAGCATAATCTAATTAAAAGCCAAATTATGATACTGTAAATCACCCTGGCAATGATTCACAGCAACAGAACTCATTACTGTAAGGTTATATTTAAGCAAATAAGGGAAAATATGATCCTAGCCCCAAACATCAACAATTTTGCCACAGAAGAGTAACAAAAATAAGTGTTAAGAAGGAGATGAGTCTGAACAGAATCTGCCCTGATCTTTTGTGATTGCTACCAAATGATCACCCCCAAGCAATTTAGTGCAATTGTAAACTTACGTGTTCATAAAACTTATGTTGAAAGATAAATGCATACACCAAGTACAACTCGTTAGACTCTTTGTGAACACCACCCCCCCACACACACACACATTCAGCTTTCTGAAGTTTTCCTTTTCCTTTGTTTGTTACCAAAATGTCCCTGTCAAAATAATTGTGTTAGCAGAAGATACTGAAATTAGAAACTCACAGTAAAAATACCTTTTCTTTTCCACTTTTACAGCTAGCAGATTGGCTTACTGCATTGGTAACTTCTGAAGGTTAGAAAGATGTCCTAATGTTCCATTTTTAATATAAAATTCTATATATGGAAATATAATACTTAACATGTATAATAAATTAAGTACAATATATTGCATCATCTTGCATTCTCTTATACTATCGTACTTGTATTATATTTATTTTGTAATCTGTAGTTAAATCCACATAAATTATTTACTTTTCTGAGAAAGAGTTTGAAAATGGAGAGATATTTAGCATAATTTGCATTTTTAACATGCTTAATAACCCATAATCTTCGCTAAATGCCAAAAGATTAATTTGTAAATACTTTGTGTTTGCTGCTGCTCCATCATCAGCTTTGTGTTTTGATCTCACAAGCAGGCTTTTCATTTTGATGTCTGTCACAGAAGGGAGCAGAAGTGGTACAACTATGCAGAATAAAGACAGCTGAGGTGGCAATACTGTTCCTGATGAGGACTTCTTCCTTTGTCCAAAGAGGAACTTTAGTTTGCCTTGGAACTGCATTGTCTGGTATTAAAACAAAACAGAAAAACAAAACACTTAAGCATTTAGTGTATAAACATTTTAAATACTAATACAACCTATGGACTGTGTTATTTAACACCAAACTCAGTTTTGAATCAGGGATTAAAACCAGGAATTTAATTTTCTTCATATAATTTAAACCATTCCATTTCAGAGAAAGGGTGGATGGAGATACTATCAACAGTAAAATGAGACTTCTGATGCTGGTTGAGTTTTTTTCCTCTCTTGTGTACTCAGAAGTAGAAGTTCTGTGTTATGTTCTGTTTGCCAAAATGGGCCATGTTCAGTGGTGCAAACAGTTGTTTCCTCTATACCCCACTGAAGCTGGAACCATGATTTTTCCATGCCCTGTTCTCTCCAGCAAGATGGTTTCTTAGTTCCTTTCCTCTTATTCTGCACTTTCTCTGGGAAGTATTCACACTGGCACAACCCAAGGACTGTGCGGACAGATGACAAGGAAAAAGATAGGCCCAAGATAGCTGGATACAGAGGGCATAGCTTGGAAGGAACTGTCCATCCCTGCCTCAAAGGTCTGTGTAGTAAGAAGGCAGGGATCAAGTTAACAGCAAGCTGCTGCCTCTCAGTGAAAAAATTAACTACTAAAAAATAGCCAGTGAAAAATCAGCCCCTTTCAGCTAGGCATTTTCCAGAGCTACAAAATTAAAGCAGGGAAGCAGAAATGGTGGCTGTTAAGACTCGTAGCCTTCCAGCAAATGAGCATCTGAGACAGAACTTGCATTTCCAGTCTCATGGTGATTGTTTCATTTTCTTTGCATGTGCTGGAGTTTCCCCTAAGTAGAAACAGCATTGGTCTTTACTAAGGAAATTAAGAAGTGATTTCTAGAAATGAACTGCTCCTAGTATGAAACAAATTGAGGACAGATATTATCAAAAAGAGCTTAAAACATAAAAATTCTTAAAATCTTTCAGTTTCAAGTATTACAACCTTCTTTTCTCCCATCACTCTTTACACATACTAATAATTATCTTTAGTTGTTCCTTGTTAGTGCACAGCAAAAGAAAAGTGTATCCTCTCCATGGGTTTCCACAATACTTATGTTGAAGAATTTTTCACGTGAAGTAATTAAAATCTATTATGTCATGCCTACAATCATCTAAGTGAAGTTGTACTTACAAGGAATCCAGAAGTACTGTCCAATAAGCAGCGAACTCGACAGATAAAACAGCGAGTTAAAAAGGAAGAATAATCTGTTGTCATGCTGTCATTCTCTTGTGCTTTGAACAATTTACTGAGAATGTATTCTTCTCCTAGGAACAACAGTGGAGGCAACATATATCAGATCACACTAAGAAATAATGAAAATGTTCTGTAGCCAATTGAGGAAGCTGTTATGGAAATTGCTAAAAATTGCTTTATGGATGTGCAAATATTCAATGGTGTCATGTATGGATACATCTGCACATGCTCTAACAAAAGAAAAATAAAAGCTCTGCAATGGGATTCGGATGAGTTTCTTCAGAAATTTGGACTTTATTTCCTGAGTTTTTGTGATTTTTAATGACGCAAAACAGGGTAACAGATGTTGCTGGTTTTAAGATCAGAGATCACAGAAAATGCATTCGACAGGATAACAAAATAAAGAAAAATGCTAATTCTAGGAAAAAAAACAGAACAAAAAAATGGACAGTAGATGACTAGCTTATGTTCAGCTGTTGTGCCTCCTTGATTTTTTTGTACAAGTGCACAGTTTTTGAAATATCTCCCAAAAGACATAAGTATTCATACAAAACAATGAATTCAAGATCTGAAATTCTCCACAATATACATTAACACAAAAATTCAAAATATTTGTAAATTTTATAGTCTGAAATATTACTGCACATTGTTTTGCTTGTTTCCTGCATACTTCCTACAAAATCTTGCACAGCTCCTCAGATATTTATAAGACTCTTGTAAAACACAGCAACTGTTTTACAGGAAATGCAAGAAATTCCAACAAAGTTTCATAACTGTGTTCCTGAGGACTTTGTAGAGGTTGTTGAAGGATTTCTTGAAAGTTTCTCCCCACTCATCTGATGACTATACTTCCCTATTTATTTCCTCAGTTACTACCTCACCTTCTGGTGAAATGCATACATTTTGCTGGGATAAAGAATTCTTTGTAAGGTTAACAATCTCAACCTCATTATAAATTCTGTAGTTGTGATTTCAGCTTAATACCTCACATAGGAGAAACCTTGAGTGCAGGCAACCAACTCCCATCCTAGGGAATTATAGCCTTGGAGGAAAATGTGCATTGCTAAACCTACTTGTTCTTCAGAAGACTCCTGTCTACATCATTTTGCATGGGAAAACAAATGGCAGAAAGTGATGCTGCCATGGTGGTTCTGTACAAAAACCTTTTGGATCAATGAGAGGACTATTGATGTCCTGATCTGTTGCCAATAGAAGTTTGGCTGTATGAATTGATGCTGCTCATTCTGAGTGTGTAAGAATACCTGTAGGCACATTAGAAAAAAGTTAAGGAAACAACTTCGTAGCACCAGTGGCACACTCTACCTTATAAGTGCCCAGGATCAGGAAAAAATGTCATCTCTGAGACAATAACATAAATAAATGGCCACTGTACATCTTTCCAGTGAAGAATCTGACTTGACATGGTACTGACAAGGGCATAGGTGGAGTGCAATTCTACCTCTGCACAGTGGTGCCTTTGTTTCCAATCAACATACACAATCCCACCTGTTTCTGACTGCAGTTGCTGTCCAGACAGCATCTGGGGAGGATTCATGGCCCAGTGCAGTTGTCTACAAAAATCCTGGCGGTCATCCACGTGAATGTAATCATATATGTTTTGGTGCATTACATCAGTCTGAAACAATTACAAGGAATGGTTAATTAGTAACTGTAGGGGGGCAGCCACTTATCTTTAGATTAATTCTTTGCTTAAAATAATGGCAGGTGCAGGACACCTTTGGAGCAGCTCTAATGAGGAAAGTTGTTTCAAAGGCCCCTACTTCTCAACCCCTGCTTTTTCCTTTCACATCCTAAGATGATTCTTTCTATTCTTAACTTTTTTGTACATATGCAAATGTGAGTAATAAACATCCAACTGGCAAGTGATGACTAGTGGCATCCCCCAGGGATTTATGCTGGGACAAACCCTCTTTAATTTCTTGACTAAGGAATCATGGGATAAAATGCACACTCAGCAGGTTTGCAGAGGGTACCAGCTGGGGAGGGCAGCTCTTTGTTGGGCTGTAAAAAAAGGCTGACAGGAACCTCAGGAAGTTCAGCAAAGGCAAATTTCTCTCCTAATTTTGGGCACCCCATGAAAAGAAAGAGATTAGCAAATCAAAATGAGCCCAGGAGAGTACTTCCAAGACATTTAAGAGAGCTGGAGCACACCCAGGAGGGAAGAACTGGGTTTGTTCAGCCTTCAGAGGAGAAAACCACAGAAAGAACATACTGCTGTCTACATCAACCAAATGGGCAGGGGAAGAGAAGACAAAGCCTGCCTCTTCTCAGAAGAACAAAGTGAGAGGGCAAGAAGCAACAGACACAAGTGGCAATGTGGGAAGCTGGGACTTAACAATAAGCAAAAAAAATATTACAGTCGTGGTGACTAACCACTGGAACACATCGTCCAGAGGGGTCATAGAACCTCAAAACTTGATCAGTCTTGCATCAACCTGCTCTGATGTGCTTTGAGCAGACCATCATTGAACTAGATGACCTCCAGAGGTCCTTTCCAACTTTATGGTTCTGTTATTCTGTGACTTTAGAATATATTTATTACACACAAACAATCAGCCTAGAAAAGCAGCACCTTGTGCTGAAATTGAAAAGAAACTTTTAGCTAAATCTTACCTTTATAATGGAACATGTTTCTGATAATGAAAGCTTTATAAAGGGAAATTACAAGAAATAAATGTTCACCTGTCAGATTTACCAAAAAAATTAGTCTGAGATGACATAGTAAAATAACTTTATTTCAGTAAGTGTATATCTAATCAGCAGTAGAAGGATAAGGTGGATAAGGTAGCAACGTACAGTGCTGCATTTAAAAATAATAGCAGAAGTTATAATATTGACAATGTATGTGTATTGACAAGAAAGTCAACATAATGTCAGTGACTGGGTATTCTAAATATTTCTCAATATATTTACCTGATGAAACCCTAGATAGTCCACAATTGTTGATGACGCATAGAATATCATTCCATCTGCACTCACTACCAAGGCAAAACCATTCAGTGACTGAAAAAGGAAAATAAAATACTTTAAAAGATAATCAGAAGATAAAGAATAAAATGAGTAAGAATGTTATATTTTGAAGAATAACCTAGGAATGAAAAAACACGCTCTGCAAAAAGTTGGACACTAAATTTTTTCCTACTATGAATAATGAGTAACAACATGGAACATTGAACTAGATTTTTTTAAAAAAGTTAAGGTAGTTAATTACAGTAAAAGGACCCTATTAGATTACTAGTTTATTGTCTGCTTAATTGTCTGCATAATTATATTTGCTCATTAATTCATAGAATTAAGAGTTTAATAGCAAGTGTCAACTACTTTGTTTTTTCCTTTAATTTAAAACTGCACATTCCATAATAATTGTTTTGAAAATATATGCATTAATACAGATAATATAGTAATATCCAAAGAGAGAATTAAATACTGTGCTGTTGTGACTTTAAAACTGGATCTGTATTTTTTTCTATGGCTTTTTACTTAAGCTGCTATAAAAATGCATACATAGCATAATTGCACAAATGCAATCAATATAAAAAGTAGGCAATAAGTCCTTCACTGGTATAAACAATGTTTAATCTAGAAAAGAGATAAATTAATTCTTACACACTTGGTGATGCAAGGACAGCAACCAGAGAAATCCAAAAATAAATGTGAGTATTAAATTAAATACATGATGCAAACATTAACATCATGCTGCATGAGGACTGACTAATTTTGCTTCTTTTTCCTTGGTAGAGGTTTGGTAACATATCTTTACTCCAGCAGGCTTACACTTCAAGGCAGTCTAGATCCTTTCATGTGGTGGTTTTGAGGTCTTTGAGATTACAGTTCAAATAGCTGTTACTGAAATACTGCTATATTATTATTATCCTTGCTTCACCTTGCTCTCAATTTACTGATGTGCCTATTAATCCTGAGTTAATCCTGAAACACAGTGAGGACAGATTTTCAATTGCTCAGTAACCAGATACACTGACATATTTTTGTGAGCTTGGTTCTCTTTTTGGTTCCTAAATAAGGACCAGATTTCCAAGACTGCTTGAAAGCTGTTCCCACTGTGACAATGGTGGGCAGAATTTCAAGAGTTCAGTGCACAATAGACTGACCTCCTCAGAAGGTTTGGCTCCCTCATCATAAATGTGGAGCACCTTTGGAAACGTGGCCCCATGGGGCCACACTTGCCCAGAGGCTCTGTGCCTTGAAAAAACCTGTGAAACAATGACTTGAGAAAAGTAGTGGAGAGCCTTCAATGGCTGTAGCAGCAAGTGATTCAATCAGGTCAACACTAACCATAAGTCAATGCTACGAACAGTCAATGGCAAATCTTGTTTTGCTCCAGGTCAGCTCCATAGGTACAGATCCTTTGCAGAATAAAAGTGATCTCTGCCTAGTTGTGCTTGTGTTGAATACTAGATATCCTTGTCAACTCTTCAAGCACAAGGGCTTGCTCGGCTGGTGCTATTTCTTGCTCTAAATAATGCCCAAATTTGTCCTAGCACCTCACCAACCAGAAAATGGTATGACAAGATTTCTGCATCTTCCCATCTGCGCCTCTCACTGCACTGAGGGGAACCTCAATGGATGGTACCTGTCATGTACATTTCCAACATCAAATGGAGACAAGAAAGCATTTTTGGCATCTTGTCTCTCTGGACTCATCTTCACAACAATGAAACCATCAGTGATGTGATGTTGGGAATTTTATTACATTTTGAGCATCTGGCAGGCCTCCTAATTTGGATAGACTAAAATTTTCCATAAAGGTAACTGTAGGATACCTAAGGGAGTTCCTTTTAGTCTGTGGCTCTTACCATCTCTATTCTGAAAAACCTCGATTCTTGCCCATGAAACTGGACCAGGTAGAAGTTAAGAACAATTAAAAAATGAAAGAAATGTGCTTAATTAAAAAAAATATTACCAAAGAATTCTACACTTTATCATGCTGAATATCCTTAAAATGTGCCATCCATTGTCCTGCAGGCAAGCTGGAGTTTTTCAGCCCCTGTAGGAATACCTGTCTTTTTCAAGGATTGCTTGCATGAATCAAGAAATAAATTCATCTATTCAAAAAATTAGTCTTCTTCAACATTTTGGGATGTACTCTTTAGGCCTAAACACATACTTAAGAGATCAGCCTCTACCGTTAAAATGTAAGACTTGATCCCCCACAGTGGAAAGCGGGAAGGTTTTTCTTCGCATATTTTTTTCCACAGAGATAGAGTCAGGTTGGGCTTTGTGCAACAGTTTTTAAAATTGGAAAGGGAAATGGGACCATGTGTATTTCCAAGGGTTCAGATTAATGTACTGGCAACTACATCTGTGAGGTTGGAGGAGGTATTAAGAAAGAGGTGGGAGGGAGGAAGAGGGAAGAAGAAATGGAGGAAAAGTTCAAGGAGCGATGTGTTTAGGTTAAGCCACAATCGTGGATTTCAAGCACGTATGTAAATGAAGATATTTCCAAACTTCCTATACTTTGTTTCTGGTTTATTCTCAAAATGCTGGTGTCCTCTCCTGAGGTTATATCTCTTAAATAAGCACCCTCTGATTTTCACCACCCCAACTGCAGACATCAGATGCTTTGCACTGCAAGCAGGGAAAGCAAAATCCACTTCGGTGCAAAAACAACTTTCATGGAGCCACATGACTCCATTGAGGATTAACACAAATTCCATGTTTCTAAATTCATTTTAGCTGGGAAACCTGCTGCTTCAGACACATTAAAAAAAAAAGAAAAGCTAGATATCAAGGAAAACTTTATACCACTGAGTCTCATCCACACCAGCAAATTCTTCTACTTTCTCAGTATTACCCTAAACTGTAGTTCAGTGGCAAAACAGACATCTGCAACACAGAAGACTCTCAACAGAGTCAGAGATGGGCTGGGATTTATACTTTCCTTATCTACTTACCACAGGTGGGGATAAGGAGGAGGGTGTTTGCTAGCACATTACTCACCCCAAGTAAGTAATGGTGATTGCAAATCAGTAGGGAAATACCTTTTCCAGCCTCTCAGATTAATCTCTCTGGTACCAAATACAACACCATACTGAAATCCTTTACAGTAACACTGAAGAGAGATTTTTCCATTTTTCTGGCCAGAAGCCTAGTGACTTGTTAGACTGAGTAGGAGAGACAACTTCACTCCACGAGAATGAGTGAAAACTATTCCCAGCTTTTTTGTTCTAACCATGTCTCACATTAAACAGCACAACAAAGTGTATGGCTCCACTTACGATCCTTAAACATTATAAGTTATTGAAATGCAATTCTCAGCAATAGCTTTCTCTCATTCCCAGTGAAAAAGAGGCCGCACAGGTGTGTTGTGTAAGAACCACAGCAGCCATGTGCCTGGGTAATGGATAACCTGGCAAGATGAAACAGGAAAAAAGACATGGACCAGCCTCATACCTGTGCAGTTTGCACTCCCTAATGGAAGCACATTTGCCCTGAACACTGAGGGGACAGCACAGAGAAGTAAAGGCAGCTCTTGTCATTTCACTTTAATCCTCTCAGCAGAAATAATGGAAATCCTAAATGGGGCTCTGGTATTTAGAGGGGGAAATAACCAAACTCCACAACTCAATTTTGGTGGTATTTGTTTTGTGTACAAGAAGTGTGTTTCAATCAGTAAAGTCCACTTGCATCCTAAAATTTTTTTGCAATATTGCATATTCTTACACATGCACAGATGGTCACATGCACACATAGAAGCAAACACACAAAAGTATTAGTATAGACCTTAAAACTTTTACAACAAAAAACAGCTAACTTCAAATCTGCAAAAAATACATGGTTTTAAGCTGCCATTTGGCAAACCATATGGATTCAATGACAGATGGAATTTCTAATCCAGGATAATAGCTGAAACATGTGAGACAGACTTAAGTATGTATTGTGAACATTTGTTTGTTTGTATTTGGCTTTTTAAAAACACTTACATGAGTTTTCTACATTGTACTTAAAAAATGAAATCGTTTGGGACTTTTTTCCCAATGAAAAAAAACAGAGAGTTTGGCACCAGATAGGGGCCTGTGTTCTTTTGAAAAAACATGTACATCCAATTATGTACTCACGAAAAGCTGCACCTGCTACTGAAACAAAAAAACAATTAATCTGTCAGTTCAAAGAAAGTATGATATTATTCTGGTGCCTGCAGTAGCTGTGAGATGAAAGTTATCAGTTCCTTCCATTAAGAAGTTTTTGAAACTTTATTAGTCAAGAGATTCTCTTTGGGAATGAAGGCAAATATTTTGAGGAAGATAGGACTTCCTTTGGCAAGATCCTTTATATATCCTGATTTTTTTTTTTCCTAGTCTCATAGCAGAAAATCAGCCAGAAAATACTTCAAAGATATTTTGGTCAAGGTCATGGCATAGTAAAAATAAGGAGGAGGGGAAAAAAAAGAGAGAGAACAAGTTCCAGTGCACATTTCTCTTATTATTCTTCCTTGAAATAAAGGAAAATTCACTAGCATTAGGTCTCCAGAGACTGTGTTACTATGGCTACTAAAGTACAACAGTCAAGGCCTGCAGCCATGCCTTGCTTTGAACAGATTTTCAAGTCACGCAACTTGGGTACTAAATTTCCAGGGTCAGTTGGCTCACAGTTTATCTGGAACAGCTTCACTTAATAGTGGATCACTGGATTTTTGCGTCCTATGTGGGATGGGGCCTTTTTCTGATGATCTAAATAAGTAGCTATTTAAAAACTCTGGAAATGATATATTTGTCCAGTCTTATGAATATCAGGAGGAAAATGCCGACAGTTGTTGGTGTCTTCTGTCTTAAACACATTGTTTAGTGAATCAGTATTTCTTTCCACTGGTGTTTTTAGGACTCATAGTTGCCCTTCCCAAATATTGCTCTGAATCCCTAAGGTTCTCTTTATAAATTGAAAAAAAAGGAAAAAAAAACTTAAAAAATTAACTCTTACAGACCTCTGAAATAAAAAACAGCATAAAAGACTATTCAGAAACACCATATCTGGTGACATCAGAATATGGCCTTTGCTCAACAAGTACAGTATCTCTTAGCCCTCTGGATTCTTATGTATTTCTCTCATATCACAAAGCGACTTCACAAGGAATATTTATGTGAGTAAGCACTATTTCGTGCAAAGGAGAGTGGCAGAATTATTTTAGCATTCAGTTTTGATCAAGGGTTTGCGTGTACAGATTAAATTTCAGGCAAAAGAAACAAAACAGAAGACAAATTTCCATCATTTGAGCCAGGGAAGGAAGTAGCAGCTGAAGTCTACAGACATAGAACTATATAGCAAGCCTTTTGGAGAGAAAGTGCTCGGTCTGATAAACTGGTTTCCATAGACAGTAAAAATGTTTATTTTCAAATACCAAGAAATATGTATATATGACCATTATGCCCTTTTCATTCCTCCTGTCACCCCAGATAAAACAAAGTTCATGTTTCTGCCTGTGTCCTTGACCCTGGATATCACTTCAGGCTTCTTTCAGTATGGAAATTCAGCATCTGGTGCTGCTCTACCAAGATCAACATTTTCAATGATCACTCACAATGCCAGACGGATTTGAGCCCTGGCCCTCTCGTTTACTGTCAGAGGGAACAGCTGGGCCATCCGAAAGGCACAAATGATTGTGAATCATTCAGCTGGTGAAATTTCTCATTATTCCATTTTTCAAAATCCCATCACTTCCATGAAGGAACCAGGGAAACCTTGGAGATGCTTGTTTATACATGTGTCTTCAGTCTAACAAGGGAGTTGGAACACTGTGGCTCGTCAAGAGGCAGCAGTCAAAACTGGCCTCCTGGAAATCAGTTAGGAAAATGTAAGTCATTGGGCTCCGGTAATTGTGAGCTATAAACTTTCAAGAAAACATAGTAGTTCCCTGGAGGGTGAGACTGCAATGTGTGCACACATGTAAACACATTTTAAACCATGGTGATGTTTTTTATATGCTTGATATGTAATAAGTATTGGACACAACCAAGAACAACTTTGCCTTTGAAGTTGTTTTGAATGTACGATGCAAAATTGTAAATGCAGTTTTTCTTCCATTATACATTCCTTCCAAACTAAGCTTTTGTAACAAAGCTTGCTTTGTTAAGTCTGTGTCAAGTCCTTGGGATAGGGCCTCTCTTTGTTAACATATACAGGAATTGCTGGTCCCCAATGAGCCTGGTGCCTCAAAACCAGATGGGGCTGAGAAACAAGGGCTGAAGCATCAGTTGACTTTGTGTAAAAAGTTGATGTGGTGCATAGCAGAAAGAGATGCATCCCCATTAAATCCCATTTTTTCCACAAGTACTAAGCACTGGAAAAGAGAATACAGATCATACTTCCAGAGAGGAGCAATGCTGATGACTAATAGCTTAAAGACAGGTTAGGGAAGGTTTTGTTGATGCAAAAATGAATTCATGGGTGACACCAAACATCTCAGTACAAGTTTGTAATATAGCATGCTTGTTTAGAATAAAATATTATCACCAAAAATGTCTTCTATTGATGACAATGTTTCGTGGATTTTTTTCAGGTCTAGTTGTAAAAATTTTGTTATTCTTTTCTTTGCATTACCATTTAGGATTTCATATGGGAAACAAGAATATGAAAGCTACCTGAGGTTAATGGATGATATATAAGTACTGAAAACTACTTAAAATAGTATCAAGAAGAATATTTGAATTATTACTTCTAAAATTGTTGGGGGAAAGCACATTTTATTTATTAATACATAGATATAGCTATGATGTTTGCTAGATAGTGAGTATGTGGATGAGTAATGTCATTTATCTTAGCAATTATCATGAAGGGATAGTAAATTACAACATAATCATTATATCTATTTCTTTAGCCTCCTCATTAATCATGACGTTGAATTTAAAATTGTGCTGTACTAGTAATGGAACCCTCCTGTCAATGCTCTTTCACAAATACTATGCCCTGGACTACACTTGGAAATAGAAACCGTCTTTATATTGATTCATGCAGTTTTTCATTTCACTTCCTTAAAAGCAGATGTTGTATTCACAGATGGAAGCAAAGCTGGGGCAATATCATATCTTCAGTGCAAGTTCAGCTCTTCGTCCTTTCTGAATTCTGCAGCTGCTCTGAGCTTTTCAGTCTTCTCTTCAACAATTTCAATACAGAAAATGCAAGCCTGATTAATTCCATTTGACAAGACTCAAAATGAAGCATTAATTGCTTACTACTCTGCACTTGTAATAACAAATTTAGTTAGGTAGACTTTGAAATAACAAATGTAGTAAGATTGGGCATTATCTTTCACAGAAATAAGTTACTGAAAAGAGTCTCAAATAATATTTATCCAACATGTTGGACAATTAGACATATGTAAGTACCAAATGTCTGGATTTTTTTCAGTGTTATTTACATGTAAGTGCATCAAGTCCTGAAGAGAGGAAGCCGTCATAATATTCCATCCACAGCTGACTTTTATGTGTACTTGTAAACTGTTAATAAGGATGAATGGCAGACATCTTTTTCTGTAAGGAATCAAAACCTAAAAGAAACAATGTTGCAGCCTATATACTGAAAACAGAATGTTATGTCCTAATTTCAGAGCACTCTTTTTCTGTGTATTTAGCACTATAGATCACATTTTCTAACATTAAACTATTTCAGGGGATGGGCAGAAGAGCAAAACAATCTGTATTTCACATTCTGTTCGATAATATATGTTAAACCAGTATTTTAAAATACTATTTCAGGTCAGTAGAATTTTCAAGGAGAGTGGCATTCCTAAAACTGACTCTGAGAACAGTTTTACTTTGAAGGTTATCATCTTATGCATGTTTTGTATCCTGTAAGTATCCTGTATCAAACACACCCTATCCCATTCTGACAGCAGGGGTGAATCCTGGTGAAAAGGCATTGTGCTGACCCAGAGAGGCAGGCAATGCTTTCTCTCTAACTGAGGTATCAAGTGGAGGACAGTGGATCAGCTGGGTAAAGATAGAAAGTTATCTCTAACTCCTCTAACCAGCAGCAACGACTGCAAATCTTAGGCTGCATTATAGACCAAATGAATCTTTCCCCAAGTCATTTCTGCAAGCCTCTGCTTTGGTTTGAGCATTTAAGTTTTATTAACTAAAGCAGACAAAAAGTGAAAGTGGAATGTATTTGATATTTGTAGTAAAATATGTAGGGTTTTTTTTCAAAACCTCCAAAACAAAATCACTGCAAATTTGCAGAAGTTCTCAAGACTGGACACAGTCTAGCCTGGACCTGCTTTCTTGCTCATCACTTCATCTTATTGTGAAACTAGCAAGGCTGCAGCTCATGAATTGAGAACGAGGAATATACTGAAAGCAAGTGTAATCTGTAAATAGTTTGGGCTGCTCATTTATAATTTCACTTCAACTAATTGAAGACAAATTAAACAGTGTAGGATTGCAATTTTTTAAAGTATATTTCTGTTTCTTCTGTGTTCTGTTTTTTTTGGTGGGGTTTTTTTTGGTTGGTTTTTTTTTTTTGCCATACATGACTATGCCATCTTCAAAAATGCTCCCTGAAAAGCAAATGCAGAAATTGGTATGAAATGAACAGTGTGTTATGAATGCCTTTGTTGCCTGAATAGAAGAAGTCAGTTCTGGTAGCAGATTAAGTCCTGGTGCATCTGTACGATGCAGGGCTCAGATATGGATACCAAACCTATTGGCTGGTGGAAATAGTTGAAAAGGATTAGCTCTGAAATCAGTGAGAGGATAAAAAACCTAACAGAGCTGAAACGGGAGAAATATGTTTTGTTGAGGAGGAAGTTATGTGGCCACTGGACTGTCTCCAAGAGGCACCGAAATAGCCTGAGCAGAAACAGAGGAAGCGGCTGTGAAAAGTGAGCTCGGGTGGAGTTGGCTGTGATGAACAGTCTGGAGACAGCAAGAGAGGCCTGAAATTCAGATCTGCGTCTGCGCCCAAAGCTTATTGATTCTTCACCTTAACGCTATGGATGGACAGCTGCTCTGTTCCCTGCTCCAACCACAGTTGCTCAGCTAGCCCTCCTCATATGGCAGCAGGTTTGCCTGTCTCCTGACAAATGGAAGACACTTTTCCTGATGCCAGCACCAACCAAGGATGATAACTGTTGCTCCTCACCCCACACCTGCACTGACTGCCCGCTCCTCCTGCTCCGTCACGCTGAACATAGGCTGCTTGTCCTGATTTTCCAACCCACTCCCAGCTTGCTCCCTCTCAATTATAATCTGTAATTTTGTGTTGGAAAAGCTAAATACTAACTCTCATCAGCCCAATATGTCATGAAATGTGAAAAGAAGCACTTACTGGCATTTTCCCTTTCGCAAAAAGGCTCCACACAAGCTTCTACAGAAGTACCTATTTTTCCTCTTCAAATCCCTCCATAAAACTCTTGCAAAAGCCCTGGCAAAAGTCAAGCTTCTCAGACATTATGTGTGCTGGCAATTGTGGTTACCATTTTGTTAATTATTTCCACACAGTTTTGCCCATCAAAATCCATTTTGTATCACTTTTCTTGTATCTAGGTTGAAAATCTGAAGGGAGGGGATAACATGATTTTGTTTTTCTCTGTCCCCCTGTCAAGTAGGATGGTACCACCTCCTGTATTTCAGAAACCTCAGCAGTGCAGCAACATCATGATTGTTGCAGTCATAACAGTAGCACTAGGGACTGGAGGAGAGAGCACATGGAATTTAGCAGTTATGGCTTTTCTATCCAGATTTGTTAGAGAAGAAGAAAAAAAAAAAGAAGGAAGAAAGGAATAAGCAAGAACATTAGTTATTTGTTTAAAGGGCAACAGAAAGGATGTTTTTTGCACAGAGCTGTGGCCATGCCAAATTTCAAGTCTGGATTTTAGAAATATGCCTATTTGAAAAGAAAGGGAAAAAAGGACCAGGACCTCTGAAGTGTTCCTTTGTGTTTTGCCTACGCCTGGCAAGAAAAAAGTGAATATACGCATGTGATAAAACAGCGCTCCTAATCCCATTTACAGTTTTTAATGGATAAATTCTCTGTAAGTCATCCCAAGTGACTAATGTCAGCTTAAATAATGTCATCTAAATTACTGGGAGAAGGTTCATGTTTGAAAACAAAGGAAAGCAAAAGCATTGATTGGGTAACTTTAAAAAGTTGTATTAACTGAAAAAAAAAAGGACTAAGACTGTGAGCTTTTTATGATATTTCCTATTTTGATAGTCTGATTTTAAACCAGTAGATTAAGAAAATGAAGCACTGTATCATCGTCTATCAGGACTTACTTTAGAAAGACTGTGTTAGGAGAGTGTCAGCATTACTGGAAGCTGAAAAGGAATTCCAGACAAGAACAAAACAAAAATGCCTATTTCTACCAGTTTTCTGATTCCTGAAGTTTGTGCTGTGGTCATAGATCCATATGATCTCCATGTACTTTGTTGGACTTGCAATTTTCCTTTTCAAGTTTAAATTAAAAAATAACAGGAAGAGGAAAAATCTCTTGCTCTCAGACTGAAATTCAAACTGGACTACCTTTTTCAAGAGCATCGTTTTATCAAGAACTGATTACATAAATCAGTTTGGAAGGAGGAAGTGGAATTACACTAACAAGTTTTAAAAAATGACAGGAAACCAAGTGGGAAAAGGGCTTCCTATGTTATTTCCTTATGCAGAGTGAAGAACAGCACCAATAGGATGTTTTCTAATGTATCATTTTCCAACTCCCTTGGAATGAAACTTGAACTCTAGTTCAAACTGTTAGTAGAGGCCACTGGGAGGTAAGTTTCAGTGCCAAAATGCACATATTCACCTCTCCAAATTAACTCCGAGAAAGATTATTATTTGCATCCATTTCTAAGGTAGCAACATAATGTTAAATAATATGCTTCAAATTTACATTGTGTCAAATCCTAAATCATTTGCTTCTATTAAAAGTCTGAATTTCATTGGTTTAAGAAGACTTGGGGTCTATTTGGTATTAAAGCTGTCAAAAAAAGACCTCATTGACTTCGGTGGAAGTTACCAAGTTAGAACTAGAATTTGCAAACCTGTGATATGGAATTAGGAAATAATCTATAAAGCACTTGTCTGGGTGACAAAATGCCTTTTCTGTGTGATACAGGACCTATACCTGATTGTGCTGCAGCTTTGCACAAGTAGCCAATTCCAAGCACATATGCTGCTGGTTCAGAAGTTAAATAACCTGAAGTGTCTTGCTAGTTTTGCTACTTACAACTCAAATCAGTGAAATTCATCCGCATGCTTTGGTGGAACAAAAGCATGCCTACAAAACATGGAAGCTCAGGTTGAAAAACCCGGCTTTAAATGTTTAAGTAGCAAATGTAATGAAGCTAGGATTATTAATATGAGTGAAGAATTATAATGGTTGCACCATCAAACCTAGCTTTCATGATTTTGAAGGTGTTAGTAATTTATTTCTTTTTTTAAGTAAAGGACCATATGACTGTGATTTTAAGATATTTAAGATGCCAGGCACCTCCAAATCTCTGTCTAAAAAAATTAAATAAGTAGTAAGCTTCTCCAGATCCCTCAGCAGAACCTTCCTGCCCTCAAGCAGGCCAACACCCCCATCCAATGTTGTGTCTTGTGAGACTGACTAGGGTGCCTTCGATCCCCTTATCCAGGTCCTTGATAAAGGTATTAAATGAAATGTACAGTATCACTGAATAAGAAATATTAGGACAGTCTTATGACTGGCATCTTCAATGCAGCCATAAAGAAAAAAAAGAAGAGACAAAACCACAGAAATTCTTGTGCCCTGAAGCCTTAAGAGTAGAAGACTCATGGAAATCTGACCCTGAACTGCACAAAAGCGTGGCTTGGAGCATCCTGAAAAGCAACATGGATCTTCTCTGAAACAGTCTGAGCTGCCAGTGAGCATGGAAATAACAAAAAAAAGGCCCCGTCTGGCCTTTATTAATATTAATCAGTGAGAAGGGAGCGTGATAGGACCAGGCAGCCTTACTCTACTAGCATCTGCTCTGGACCTGCCTACATTGTCCATATTTCTTTATATTTATTGTGACATTTTGGTTACAAAACACTATTTTCACACCTGCAAAGAATTAGGTCCAATATATCTGGAGACAGAGATGCCATAAACCCTATACTTCAGCCTACAAGAGCATAACAGAAGACCAACAGACATATGAAGAAAGAAAGAAAGCCCATGAAGACACCTCCTGAGCAGCAAGGGTTGAGACAGAAAGTTGAACATCAATTATTCTTCCATGACAAGCAGAAAAACTGCAGGAGCAACTGTGAAGTGGTCAATAAAGCCCAAGTGACAATTTTAGCAGGGTGCTGCTTAGTGCACAAATGCTGGTTACTCAAGGAGCAGTGTTGGAGGTGATGATGAGGTGATGCCTAATTACACGTCATTAGGAAAGCAAGTCCATATAGAGCCTCCCTCTTAACAGCAGGCATTTAATTCTTCCAGTGATCAGTGAATAGTATAATACATGACAGTTACACAGCCATTTGGGATGGGCAATTACCTGCACCATAGTGTAGACTCTGAGTCTGAACTTAGGATTACGAGCATAGCATGGCTTGGGGGGGAAAAACAGGAGGTGGCTAACAGCCATGAGATGAATCCTGCAATCAAAGCTATTGCCTAGATACCCACCAGTGATTCATTATTTTTCCAAGTCACCATTTTATTGTGTTTCTCCACCCCATCACCCCATAAACTCTATCTGGATTTGTTGACTGCCAATACAACTTATTTTCCCCTTTTTCTGGTTATGGGTTTGGCCCAGTGTTCCTTAAGTATTCACTCACAGGCTTCAGAAACTGATTGTGGCCCTTTTCTGCCAGAAGGCATGGGACACAAGGGTTGCAAAACTACCTGTCTTGGAAAATATTAAAAGCTAAAAAATAATTTTAAAAAGTTAAAAATCATTACTGCAGTCAAAGTGTTGGAATGTGACGTCTCAAAGAACAGTAAAGATTGCAAGAATAGGACGTATTAAAAAAAAACACCCTAAATAAAATTAGGCTTTGGTTCTTAGAGCCTTGTCTGTCTTCCCTTCAAAGGGAAACAAAGATGGCAAGCAAAGTCTCTCTTATCTGAAGAAGTTATCTTAAAGCACCAAAAGAAATTATTTAGTTAGATACCTGCTGTGCTCCACTAAAAAGTCTTTGATAAACTGGTATCATTGTTTGTTCTGTTATTGCTGATGAAAGCTATTTGATTATAGCTGTAAAAAATCTCCATAAAATCTTAAATAAAAAACACATGTTGTGGCAGAAACCCTTAGAAATAAAAAACATTTTAAACATATTTTGAAGACAGCCTAATTCCATTGTTTTCTTTCAAGCTGAAAGAGGAAATACTGCATTGTTCCAAGACTCAAGAGTCCCAGATACACTATTTACCAATAATTAGGTTCCTGTTATCCCATATTTCTCTTCATACATAAAGCAGCGTGACTATACCCACTAGGAAAAAAAAAGGCAATTATTCTTGATTTTCCAATAACATTGCACTCAGGAACAGTATTATTCACACACATTTTGGTGATTCAGATTATTCTGGTTCGTATTATATAAAGCATCTAGGAGAGGTTGCACAGTGCAAGGTGTTGTCATGATACGGAAAGTGGCTTTCGACAGCTGAAAATTATCTTTTGAGGGCAAATAAAGCGGTCAGATTCACAAGCCAATATACAAAGAACAGCAACCACGGTTTGCTTCTTTTTGGAAGGAATCAGAAATGTGATATTTAGTTAAAAATCCCACAGTTCCTAATAACCAACATGGTGAGTTTGGTTGAACAACGTAAAAACCCACTTTTCTTCATGTGCCATAACTACTAAGGATCCAAGCCAAACTCAGTCCTCAGAGAACATTCCCAACAAGCCCTAAGGAAAACCCACCCTCTTATTCTAGGTCAGACGTGCCCATAAATGAAGCTTGGCAAGTACCTTCATATTAACATGCACTTAATCATCCAGTTAATGATCCACTTAAAGTATGATCCAGGATAAAATATCTCCCCTGTATTCGGAGGGAATGTGACTCCTGCATACCCTGCAGTAAGCAGAGCATATTTAGCAATAGCAGTCTCTTGTAACCTGCCCCAAATTGTGTGCCAGTGCTCTCTCCATGTACTCACAGCAGTCAGTCTACTGTTTGAGGATGCTTAATGATTATAATTTGTGGGCATGTAACGTACACACAACAAAACATAGGCTGAATTTAGGAGACCCTCGTTAAAATTTATAAACTCACCATATTTATCATTTATTGTACACCCCTTATTCCCTATTCATTGAGAATGGAAACGGCTGCAAAATAACACCTGACAGCCAAACATCTTGTTTCGGCAGCAGCAGTAACTAATCAAATGCCTCTGTGTTACTTGCTTTGGAATCTAAAATTAAAATCTTCTGAAATATTAAGAGGAAGGAAAGCAAGGTGCCAGTTTCCATTCCATAGACTTGAGTAACTTATGGTATTGGATCTTATACTAAAATTTGTTTTAATTTAATAGTATTTAGCAATTATTTGCTGGAGGCTAGTATTTAATTTACATTTACATGCATCTCAGGGCTGTCATTAAAACACAATTTTTATACGATGAATATTATCCTATCTAAAACAACTGTACCTGTGTAATCTTAATCACATAGGAATTTCAAAGGACCTTAGTGTATAAAAGGCATTATTACATCATGTGTTTGAAATGCAGTTGTATCTGGGATGGACCTCTGGGCTCTAGCTGGTTCAGTAATTCACAGCAGTATTAATTCTTCTTTAAAATTAATGGATCCAATTCTCAGTAACAGCATGGCCCCTTTATGCTGCTCTGCCAATATAAAGTCAGCCTAAAGAGGATAAAAATACATAGAAGAGATAACTTTTGCTGACAGAGTGTGTGTGCAGAACACAGAGTTGAGGAAGTAGGATAAACTAAAATATCCTAGAATATTCTCAGCTCAAATCAGAAACCAGGAAAGCTCATGTTGACATCCTCAAAATATGGGCCAAGTAAAATAAACCTAGAAGTGAAAAAGAACTGTGAACTGGCCTGCTGGAGTTCACTGGTAAATTCAAGGATGCGAGCAAGGGTACAAGGTGCAATTGCCCAAATGGACACTGACTGTGACTGTCACAACCGCCAGTCTTGCTCTTGCCAGAAGCGTTCACGAGTGTGGTTCTTGAAAGGCTCTCACCAAGACTGACTGTTCAAAGCTGCCACAAATCGTCAGCCTAAATGTACCATCAAACTGAACGCATTACAGCCAGAAAAAAACACAGCATTTTTTTCACTCACTTCTAGTAGAAGTCCACCTTCTTGTACAGCAGTCTTGTTAGATATATTGTCTTCTTTTATCATTTGGCCAACTTGCTTCTTAAAGTGCTTTTCTTGAATGGCTGTTGGAAAGAGTTATCATCAATTTAGAAATCATAATGATTAGGGTCACAACTAAAATTCTTGTTTAGGCATTTAACATGCATTGAATTTAATTGGTAGTTACTGTCTTTGCGGTCTGGATCTCGGTCACTGACAACTTTTTTTTTTTTTTTTTTCCTCCTTGTGCTGGAGATAGATACATATTTTGCAGTCCAGATGTTTTTTATATGAAATATCTATCACATTTTTTATTGAACATATTTTTTCCATTAGCCTAGTCTACATAAAACAACAACCAAAACCCACAAGGAAAGAAACAAAAGAAAGTTAGCAAGTTTTTTTGTTTACAAGAATATGTATTAAGACAATATAGAGAAATGTCTATATAGCTTAGAAGAAATGGGAGTGAATAAGTTTCTCATTTTCAGTGCTGACTTCCTTGGCATCAGATTATTTTTGTTTCTCATTTTACCCTGTTCATTTCTACAAGTTTCAGCCTGACTGTAAGATTCAAGGGAATGTTCTTTAACTGTTTCATTTTTACACAGAGTTTTAAAGTTTGTTTTCAGTAGATCATTTACTCTATGAAATTCTTTAATACTTCTCATTATAGATTAAAATTCCATATATTTTACCTAATAATAGGGGGAATAGCTCATTCCTGATTAAGCTTTCATGGGAAAAGCATGGTGAGTGCTCACTCAGCTGGTGAGTGCTCTTCCTTCACATTGCTTCATCTCAAATATCTTTGAATGCTCAAATCCTTCCTATCAATATATCCTACAGAAAAATAGCTGAAATACAAAAGCATTTCTGGGGATAATGAAAGAATTTCTGAGAAGGCTGGCATCCCTTGATTATTTGGCTTCAACATCATCTAGGGATAACAGGAACCTTTATCACTTGGTCACTAAAAATTAAGTCAGCTTCACTCCTACTTCCAGGAAAGGGTCATACAAATATCCTGGTAGAAACAGAGATCCAGTTTTCTGGTTTTTCTCCTTTTCATTGAGAGAATGAGAGGAGAGCATCCCAGTGATATTATCTGGGACGTTTGATACACATTTTCCCTTCCAGGCAAAGGGGAGTGGGAGCAGGCACAGTTAATAAAATGGTTAATAAAATGAAAAACACCAATTGGAAAAAAAACCAAACCCACACCAAAAAAACCCGACAAACCCCAACAACAACCCAGCCAATTAAAAATAAAACCTTCACCCCCCAAAAAAGGGTTTAGATGGCAGGAATAGTTTGTACCAAGCCAGAATAAGAAGAGGAGACAAACAGCAAGCCTCTAAACCTCCTGAGCCCATGCAAGAGGGCCTTGTCAATTTAACAGCCTAGTAAGGGTCTGTTGCAGTAAGGGACTGATACATCAGCATTTGACAATAAATGATGGCAACTCAGAGCCACACCAACTGAATATTTGTGACGGATTTTAGCTTACGTTGTAAATATTTGCTGAAAGTGATAATGTCGGTCATTACCCCAAAGCAATTATCTCAAATGTATAATTAGATGCAATAAATCCCTCCCTTGGGCATGGGAAAACACATCAGAAAAATCCTAAGCTGCTTTAAACTGGTCCCTACCCATATTTTCCAGCCAAAACAGTTTGGGGGTTTCAGACTTGCAAGCTAGCATACTCTGAATAAAATATACAGATTCTTAAACTTGCATTTTCATTTTGGCATTCCTTCTAAGCTAATAGGAAATGGTTGCTTTTTCCCCCCGATCACCTAGGCCTTCTGCTAGGCCTGTCTATAAGAACAGACATAGAATCGTAGGCTCCTTTAGGTTGAAAAAGTCCCTTTAAGATCATCAAGTCCGACCACTAACTCAGCACTGCCAAGTCTGCCACTAAAACACGTCCCTAAGTGCCACACCCACACGTCTTTTAAATACCTTGTGACAACAATTTTTAAAACCCCAACCCCTATTCCAAAGGCCTCTTCCAGAGTTCCCCTCCTCAGAAAAGATGTTTTTGTAATTACTGACATGGTGGTTTGCGGTCTTTGCTCAGGTTAAAGGACAGACAGGGAGGGGTGAGAGGAAACGAAGGTTTATTTCTTTGATGCGCTCTCTTGGTGTTGTGAAAATTCCATCCGTTCGAACTTCATCATTAGTGGAAACTATTATTTTACCCAACTGAGTGGGCCAGAGCTCCCTGCCTGCTTGTTAGCCTTCAGGCTCATACACATACAGCAGCAGAAGCACAAGAGATGTTTGTGCTGCAACTCATCTGGCTACTATAAATTCCATCTCCAAATGGAAAGTATTTTAATGTTATTTTGCCAGTTAGAGTTACCCATATGTTAGGCCACACACATCCGCTCCATAGCCTGCCCTTCTTACTGGCCTGGCTGCAAGGAGACCCACTGCACCATCAAAGGAAAACAAATAACACCATTGCTCCAAGAAGCAAATACGCCTCGGAAGTGGAAATGTTTGCTCCATGCACCCGAGGCAGCAGAGCTGTCACTCACTGCTCACTCTCCTTCTGCCTCCCCACACTGGAAACGCTTGATTAATCCACCCACAGCTGGGTTGATACGGCAGTGGCACTTCAGAAGAGAGGCACTGGTGATAGCCTCTCACCTGGAGAAAGCAGAGCAAGACGGGCAGAAAATCACACAGATCCTGAAAGAAATGGGGAGGAGGAAAAGCAAGACATGACAGGCAGATGAGGGAAACATCCAAGATGTTATCTGACTAGGCAGAAAAACAGGGAGAAGAAAACAGAACAGTCTAACAATACCCCTGTCACCACCAAGAATCATGAGAGAGAACAGGACAGCGAGTATTGGTTATGATGGGTGGCTTGATACAAAAGACTCTGATGCCAAGACAGCTGTGATCAAGCTTAGACATCTCATAATACGGTGTGCCTCTGGAGCAACAGTGAAGCCTGTGATGATGAAAACAAATGAGAGCTTGAAGAATGCAGGAATACTGTCTCTGGTAGGCAGAGAGGAGAAAATTGCAGAAAGCTGAAGAATAAAAACCAGCAAAGGATGACTCAGTGACCTGAGGGGGAAACAGAATGCTGGAGTTCCCATGTATCAAGAATGGAGCAAGAGAAAAGCTGATACTGCAGGCAGTCTGATGAATGCTGCTGGCTGTAAAAAAACAAACAAACACAACAACAACAAAATTGAGCAGTTATCTTTACAGAGCTTTTGGACTACTTTCTGTGGGAGAGGCAACCCTTTTGATGGTCAGCACAAAGTGCTCATCTACCAGGTTCAAAATCAGCAAATTGAAGAGATGGGAAGTGGTAACACCAGAGACTGTTTTCTGTGCACAATGTATCGAGCCTGCACTTCCAGGACATGAAATAAAACAGAAGATGGAGCTGTTCTGCCAAAGAAGAAGAATGAGCATATTGATACCATAGAATGATAAATACCAGAGATATATGTTCCAGGGCTGACAGTTTTGCAAGGTCATGTGATCTAGTGTGCATGGTGCAATCCCATGCAACATTAAAAGCAAAGAAGTCTGGAAATGCTGGGTCCTACAAAGGACAACACTGTGGAAATATACAGAAAAATGGGGCTAGGAAGAAGCAGAGGAGGGAGGGAAAAAAATAAAATGGCCAATGTAATTTCCTGGAAGATGGGTCAAAGATCTGAGGATATTGCTTCAATTTCTAATCTGAAAGCAGAGAAAGGGATGGAAACCAAAAAAATAATGTTGAGTTAGAACTGACAGTTAATTAATGGAGAAAAAAAGTCCTCAGAGCAGACTATTAGATTGGTTGAATGAGTATGGGATGTTCTCAGATAGTGTTGTTGAGCCCTTTCACAGTTGCACTGTCTCTGCCCAGAACAAGGTAAAAACCTGAGACCTCTTTTAAGCCTCCAGTTCTGATACGAGTACTGCTATCTGCATTTGCAAACGCCTTGGCTTGAAAACCAAATCTGGAATATTGTAAAGAAAGAAAAGCTGCCTAACACAGTCCACAGAAGCATTATGAAACTAGACATTCCCTTTCCCCCAGAAATAACAGAACATTTATTCATTGCAGGACACTCTGCAGTTCAAAGGGATGGAGATTCCAGGAGTCTCATGAAACAATACTTTTTAAACCCATGGGATTGCATTCTCTGGAGTCCTTCTGTACCTCATCCTGCACAAGCACAACCTTAATTCTTCAGAAAATAATTAGCAATATTACCTGCTAAGTTAGGCTGTGTAACAGACTAACATGGGGGCAAGCTGTGCCCTAGGTGCCTGCACCAAGCAACAGCAGAGGCAAGAAATGAGCAGTGAAGGGATGCTGCTTCTGAACTGAGCACCTTGCCTGGGTTCATTTGGGGTGCGGAAAGGGGACCATACAGTCTTCTTCAGATTCAGGCTGGTGAATCAGTTTCAAGCCCTCCTACAAGGACTACCAATTCTCTCCAGTGATGCCCAGGGGATAAATCATTCCTTAAAACAGGTGGATGAAAATACCCAAATCCGGACTGCAGGTTCAGAGACGCTGTTTTGAGCATGCAAATACTACATTTGGTAACTGTTACTCGAAAGGAAGTGAGAACAGGGTCTCTCTTCCTGGATCTTCTAGCTGCAGGAAGAATCAGCTATGCGTGTTACTCTGAATACTAAGAAAACAAAACAAATTGACTCGGAAAACACTCAGTATGAGCAATTCTGCTTAACAAACCTAGAGCCATGAACTGAAATGGTCTGTTTCCTCTGGCTGTGTTACAGAGAACACCGAGTGACAATTAGGATGGGGTTCAATAGATGAACACTGAAATTAAAAGATATACAGCATAAGGAACCATTGTTATACATTGCCAAACAACATGGAAGGGATGTTTGCGCTCTGAAAGGTCACAATGCACATGTTGTACAAATGCTTTGGGAAAGAAATCAGCACCAAAACGCATGAAAGCTGAATAAAAGCTGTATGGTGCTTGGTCCTGTTGTGGAGGCTACCAGAACGCCAGATGAGATTACGCTAGCAGTAATGCAGAGTTTTTCTTCCCAACTTAGCGGTTTTTTCAGTCTGCTTCTTCTTAAGAGATGCTTTGAAATCTGACTTCCCTTTGAAGTTTCTCGAGTACAGCATGACATTTATTTAAGGTACAAACCGAACCCTTTTGCTTTCCAGATCCCATCCGCTCCTCCTTCCAGAGCCACTGCTCCCCTTTCCCAGCGAGCCTCACCCCTCTTCCCCCGTGCGAGAGGGGCACCAAAGAGATGCCGCGGCCGGGGGCTGCCCTCCTCTCCCTGCCCGGGGCCGGTGGGGCCAGCCGGCCCCGCTGAGCCCTGCAGCCCGTGTCGCAGCGCCTCCGGGGGAGCCACTTGGAAGGCAGCGAGGGGGAGGAGAAGTCCCCGCCGCGGAGGAGGCAGAGTGCTGACTAACCCCGGCCCCGCTGTCACGCAAGGCTCGCCGCCTGTCAATCTCCCGGCGGCTCTGACAGGGGCCTGGCCGCCGTTCAAGCCCTTGCGTGCGAGCAGACGAGCCGCATTGCCCTATGAAGTATTTCATAATAACAACAGCTGTTAAATATTGATGACTCCTGGCAAGCGCTGAATGCTTTTCGAGAAGGTTAAGCCTTCGTGTAATGGAACCTAATTCCTCATTATATACTGTATCAGATATCTGGAAGTTGCCTGAAAAAAGCGAAGGGGCTTAGAGTAAAGGATCATAGAAATAACTCTCGTGCAGCAGGGAGAAGGGAGAGAGCCCGCTGTGCGAAGGGTGAAGCGTGTTTGCCCGAAGTCAAATCCCTTTGCAAACAGTAAAATACTCTGCTGGAGCGATCATCAATACGGTCGGTTTCACTGTATTCCACTGGAGGGTTTTGTGTTTTTAGAAATTATTGCAGATCAGATAAGCTTTCTAAAACAGTGATCCGGCTGCCAGTGCCGTCTGTATGTGTGTAAAAGTACACATGGTAATTATTTCTACAGAAATACAGAGAAAAGAGGGGGAAAGCTTGCATTCCTGTAGTTTTTCTGCAAACATCAGCTCCGAGAGATCTGGCTCATTAGACAATTTAGTGGTGATCTGACAATATAGTAAGGATGAAACCTCAGACAGGGTTTCCAGCAGGCAAAAAAAGGAGAAGGACGAGCTTCTTGCCTTGGGGAAGTCCTGGTGTGCTTTCCTTCAGTTCCCAGGCAAAATCCACTATCTTCTTCACTCTACCCTCTAAAACTCATCAGACTTATTTTGTCCCTCTTGATCTAATTGCCGAGCAAGACTGTGTTTGGAACAGAATCAGTTTGGGGTTGGAATTCATGATCAACACAGTCCTTGAGATGGGGACGGTGTGATGCCAGATCAGGCAGTACTGAGTGGTCCAGTCATCAGAATCCAGGGGCAGGTGAAAGAAGAAACACAAACCAGGGACTTCTTATAGAGGTGACTGAGTCAGGATATTTTTTTCCTTGCATGTGAAAAAGAGGTCTGTGTGCCTTTGGGAAATAGAGTTTACATGAAGCAAGCTGAGAAACTTAAAAGAATTGCCTGCAAATTGGTCAGTTGTGCTGCAGTGCAAGGAGTTCTGCGAAGCTTTAGGTAAGTGGGTCACCTGTGGGGAACCCAAGACTGTTAACTGAGTCAGGACAGGGAATCACAAAAACTTAGGGATTTGTAGGTTGGAAGAGACCTTTGAAGGTCGTCTGGTCATCTGGTCTACCTCACCCTGATCAGAACAGAGCTAACATCACTTAGGCAGGTTGCTCAGTTTTTGAGTATTCCCAGTAATGGACATTTCTCATACCCTCCAGGAAGACTTCCATTAATTATGAACAGGATTAATTTTGTTAATTTTGTTAATTTGCTTAATGTTTTAGGTGAATGAGCATTAGGGTAAATTCTGGATGGACAGTTCCTGTTTCCACAATTCTTGGTTTGTAAATATGTAGAATAATTTAAGAAATGCTGAGAATGGTGAAGTGGTTTTTATAAAAAGTGTATGCATATGGAGAACACGCAAAATAAGTTATTAACTCTTCTTCTGGTTTTTGCTGGTTTATTCTATCTGTATCTCATAAGAAATCACACTTGTATGTCAAGTTTAAATGTAGTCTGGGACTATAACATCTCCCCTATCCCATAATTTCTGAGGGATCACAGATCCAAAGAAAAGCTCCACATGAAACAAATTGTGTGCTAACTATACAAACAACAGACTCAATAGAACTTGTCTAGAAAACACATTTCTTCTCTGTAGCTTACTGTTGCAACCTTTCTCTCTTCATATGACTCAACAGATGATCTCCCCAACAGACAGCCCCACATTGTGCCTTGGCAAAGGAGATATTTTGGAGATCTGTTTGCATCACTGTGAGTAAATATTTGAGCTATCAGTTGCTCTGGAAGACTACATTGGCTACAAGACTGTTAAAGACATGCAGTCCTCTGAAATTATCCCAAGATATAAGACTTATTTCAAGTGACAGTCTTACTGTTTGTCTTCACAATTCCATTTTATTTTCTATTACATTAAATATGATGATTTGATCATGGAAACGTATTGATTTATAGGTTTAGTCCTGGGGCCCTAGTTTTATCTGTGTACTACTCCATTCTTTAATTAAGCTGAAATATGTTAGCTTGTCTGAGTATTTGCTTGCACACCCTTCTGAATAAACACATAAAAGGTAAGTAAAAGTGGGTTATTCTCTCAAACTACAAAATGTATTGCAAGCCTGAGTTATCAGCAACCTTGAGTAAGAAATCTGCAGTCTACTTTTTCCAGTTTCAAATTGATACTTACATTGCTCACAAAAAATAAAGATGATTCTAACACTTATTCTTTGTACCTTTAAGTTTTTTAATTATATATCCATTAATCAGAATCATGATATCTAATATAAATGTAGAGCATAAAAAAAATTATTTTCAGAGAACTATTCTGTATTTAGAAAGTCTGCTTTACATTTGTTAGTTCCAGAGTTAAGGACCTCAGAATGTCCAATGAATGTAGCTTTATCTTTTCATTTGTGACTTCACCAAACTGATCCACAATTAGCCCTAAGTGTATTGCAGTGTCTTCTGACCTGTTACATCCTGATTGCTTCAGTGGGATCTCAGCAAATCCCACTGATCATGAGATATATATAGATAGGTAGATAGATAGATAGATAGATAGATAGATAGATAGATAGATAGATTTTTCAGAGGAACAGCACATCAGGACACATTGGTTCTAGGATCTACTGAGCACATGGCCTATCAAAAATACTTGAAGAGTTTCCCCATTCTTCAAAAAATCCATCATAATGGCTTCTTGTCTGAATAGTTTTTCATCTTTTCCTTTGCCCAGACATATTTTAAGAAATGGTTTCCCTTTATTCTCTGAATTCCCAGTGTTTTCTTTCTCTATGGCCCAAGAATGTTGTCCTCTTTTGATAAGCCTCATACTTTTTCATTGTCATTAGGCCATATTTTCAGGACTGATTCTCCTGATGAAAATAATACATCAACGGACACTGATGCTCACAGCGGAGGCGGTTGCCCTTAGAGGAGAGGTTAAAATGGCTGTGACTTTTTACTGAGAAGGATGAGGGGAGATAGAGGTTTATAAAATTATGAGGGCAATGGATAAACTGAATGCAGAACTGCTGTTTGCCCAACCCCACAATACGAGGTCTGTGAAGTGACCTGTAACACCAGCACAAGAATTCTTTAAAGTAGATAAAAGACAGCAATTTTGAAGACAATAATACCAGACTAGATGGACCACTAGTGTGACACAGTAGTGCATCTCTTACGTTGTTATATTCTCACTGCAATGCCATGGCTTTGTCCACAAAATTTGTTGCAGACAGAAAATAAACAACAGATGCACAACAGCAGCATCTGTGACGTGAAACAAAGTATATCACAGAAGTGACAATAAGAAAAATCAGAACCTTATGAGAAAAGCCTGTATGTGACTAAATTTAAGCATAATGTGAAAGAGCAGCTTGTGACTAATCATTGCATCCAAAACCAACAAAAAACATTCTTTAGTGATAAACAGCCTATTGAAATGAACTTGAGTCTGAAATATTTTTCAGAAACATAAGTAATGAGACCAAAATCCATTTTTACCGAAAAGACAGCTAAGAGGAAAGCTCTGTGTGTTCAAAAGAAAGCAATTAAAGTCTACTGGAATCTTTCCCACTTTTGGAAAGGTGATTGTAAGAATTACATCTTACAGAAGAAATGCAATGACGTCTTGATAACAGATTTACCTTAAGAATATCTGAACATTTTTAGTCTCTATTGGCTACAGAAGATGTGCATCATTTTACCCTGTCCCCATTTAGTAATCAGTCACTGAAGGACAAACTCAAACCAAAGATCAAGCATGAAAATAAATGCAACTAGGAAAATTCATAAGAAAGCATCTCTCCCCCTTCTTGATAAAAGCAACCCAACAATTACTAACTTATGTGAGATTTACATGATCTTTTCTACCCTTTCTGGATTTGATAACCCCTTTTCTAGGACTGTGATTCAAACAGACTATCTCCTGAGCTTCCACTCCTCAAGTTCTTGCGCCTTTATAATTTTCATTGCACCATTCTGCATGGAAAGACACAGACTAAATTCACACCTGCTGGTTCCAAGAGGAATTTAAGTCAGTATCTCTTAGAAGAGAGTTGAAAGAACATGTGTCAGTAGACCAGTATATCATCCAAGAGACTGTTTAAAAATAGCCAATGCACACGATCTGGAGAGGATAAAGGAAACCTTTAAGATGAAATAAACACTGCATCTAAAATATTCACACTGAGACCTTAGTGCACAGGATGTGCATGTGTTACCCAGAAAACCAAATCTGGATCCAACAGTTTTAGAGTCGGGAATAATGTAAGAACAATTCTTTAATATCTGTTTTATACATCAGCCTTACTGTGTCCAATATTAAAGGCACAGACTCGTTTGTTTTCCAGTGTACTTTGAAGAAGCAAAGACGCTTGACAGAAGAAATATGGGAATCTCCACCTTTAAATCAGCTGGATATCACAGCACACTGCTGCACAACAACAGACAAACACACACACTCCACAGAACATGGCACTCTCTTTCTAAGCAGAGCTGCTCTGCTTTGCCTTTTCTGCTGCCTGTGGAAGCTGCCACGATGACATTGACTGCATGAAGCCTTGAGAAGTTAAATCACCTAAAGTGCTGTGGGAAAAATATGCCTGAGATGAGGTCCTCAAACTTTGGATTTTCTACTTCAGGAAGTAAGGACACGCGCTGAGACAAGATAAGGGCAAGTAAAACATCAGGAACACTATCTAAAATTTAAAAAAAAAGTGTTTCTGAATCAATTCCCAGGTAATTTTAAAACATTGAGCTGTATTCTAGAATCTTTTGGAATGATGAAGAAAACCAGTAGAATGACAATCTTACCTAAAAGCTCAAAATTAAGAACGATCTGACAACAGAAGTCAGAAACTGAACTGCCAGATGCCTAAACTGATAATGTTACAATCCTTGGATCTCTTAAATGTGTTTTTATCCACATTAATATTTTAATGTATGCATTTAAAAACTAGTCCTGCAAAAAGCTACCGAAACAGATGGACGTTGTTCCCAACTGGAATCCCTCATAAGACAGAGGGCCTGCAGAGAAGACACTACAGTTTGTCCAAAAATAAATTCCTTTGCAGAACAGGAACCTTCTGCAGAAGTAGAAAATGCAGGCAACACAATGTATTCAATTACTACAATAACCTTGATTTTTCACTTCCTCACAAAGGTTTTGTTTTGCCTTTCCTGACAGCCGTGTTCCATACTCAGAAAAAGATCCCAGGCAGCTTCCAAAAACCCTAAACAGACCAGTGGTGGGCTTTCATTTTCTCTCCCATTCAGGTACCAGAGAAATTGAGTTTCTTAAAAGTGCCATGGTCCCTAGGTCAACAGCCAGAATTAGGACCTTCCAATTTTCTAAATGTAATAAAAAACTCAGTCTTTATAAAAGGCAGGAAAGGTAATATTTAAATGCTCTAAGGCTGTAAATTTTCTCCCTGCTTTGATTTGCTTTTCAATTTTTAAAACCAGAGAATACTTAGATATAGTGATAAAATTACAAGGCAGGCACAGAGTTCTTATCAAACTTGTCCTGTTTAAAGATAAGGAAAACCAATGTTTTGTATTTCAGAAACAAAGTCCTAGCTAATAAAATATAACCTTTTCCCCAGTTTCAACTCTTCTGTATGTGTCATTTACTTGAACAGGCAAGTCTGACTCCTACAAAGGTTCCTGCTGCCTTGACTCATAACAAGCTACCAAAGAAATAACGAGTATTCCTTATGGGATAAGGACAAGAATCTTGTATCACATTCATGAAACATATAGGATTATGGCTTTAGCTTTCTAGGCAGTAATAGCCAATTGCAGCTTTCACTGAGTGATCAATGCCAGGTAATTGTGTGTATAAGGAGAACTGTGATACATAAATTACTTCTAGTGCTTCTTATTCTGTCTCACGTCTTTGGATGAAAAACAGTGATTTCTTATCTACCGATTAATCAGATCTGTTTTATGCTCATCATGTGACATAAACATTAGTTTCTATTGCGTTTTCACCAGTTACAATATGATCTCCATTGCATATACACTGTGGCTTACTGCCAGAGTCAGTCCAATAGCCACTGAAACAAGACTTACTAGCTCTACACTAAGGAAAATAAGAGTAGGTTTAAGGCAGGAAGTGAAAATTACAAATCGCAAAAAGCAAAGATCATCTTGCACGATTTTAAAAAATGTGAAATTTAACTGCAGGCAGTGTATACTTTAAAGCATACTTTGTTTTAAGCCCAAGAATTTTGCAGAAGAATCATTACGCTGCATCCAAAAGAGGAACACTTTTTCGCCTGCCAGGGCAGATTCGCAGGGAGGAGGCTCATTTCTGCATTGCTGGTCTGGCAGGCAGCAGAGCTCTATTCCTCTGATCAAGAGATCACTTTCATAACCACTTTTCTGAGGTCACAAATGAGTCTGCTGCAGTCACGCAATCCCTCGCCTACCAGAGCTTAGTACAACAATACAGGTTCACGGAAGCTTTTTAAAGAGGCATCTCATCCTTTCAACCCTAGCAGGTACAAGGCACATGCATATTATCCTACGGGATTCCCCCAAATATGTCGTGGGACTGTCTTATTTCAGTTTGATCAGGGAGGAAACATATAGCTTCAAGTTTTATCTGGATGGAACGATGTTGCCAGAGTAGAATGAAATAAAAACTGAAGCTAAATAGCTGTACAATTCTTTTAAATTATATTTAGTTTGCCTGTTCCTTTTTATTATCTTAAAGGTACATGTTCACCAAACAGGTGCTACTGTGATTTAGGCTAATTAAGTTATTTAAAATTCATGGTAAACAGTCAAACAAACATTCGATTCAATAAACAACAAATGCGATTGCCCTGAATTAAACATTGCCCCGCTGCACTGCTAGAAGCACAACGATACGGAAATAGTAAACCAGGAAACAGGCTTATGAATTGATTCTGGAGGAATACTGTGAAAGTACAGCAAGTTCTAGTTAGAGGTTAGAGTTGTTCCTAGGTCAGAAAAGTCTACTTTATTTTAGCCAAGTATCCCACAAATGACCAATACAGCAATCTGTTGTACGGATATGTATGGACATGCAGATGGTAGCTGGAATGACTTTGGGTGATAAGAAGCAGTGGGGAATTTAAAGAAAAAAGTTTAAAATATTTTTCCTCTTATGATAAGTCAACTCTACCCAATGGGAGGGGGCAGGGATTGGCCTATTTTCACAAGCAGTTAACGCTATGAAAGCAACCGTTGTTGTTTCATCATTAATTATTTGCACTAATTACCTGAAATAAAGTTTTCAAAAGCTGTTAAATTACTTTGAAGCCTACAACTAAAAAAATATGGTGGCTATATTGCTCATTGATATTTTGTGAGGATTAGTGTGCAGACAGATTTCATTTAATGGCAGCACAAACAGGCTTGCCCAAACCAGCTTTATAATCCAGCTTAAATAAAGTAACAATAGGAATGAGGGCACAGCACTAAGCCTGTTGAGGACTCATGGTGTGGGATGCAGTTTGCACACTGTCCTGCAAGTTCATTGCTATTATTAGACACACTAAACAAGTGAAAGCTTGTTGAGGTGTGCCCATACATGCTACGGACAGTTTCAGGGATTCTGGAGATACACCCACAGGCTGTTAGATACCCTTGGCTTCATCCAAAATGAGGGAGTTTTACACTTTAGGCTTGACCTTGATGTGTATCTTCACCCAGCAGTGGGAGAGGTCCTCTCCCATCTGCACTGCAGTTTCCCATTGACAAAAAAGATGACATCCCAGCCCAGCTTTGATGTGAAATTAATGACACCCCAAAATTGGCCTGATCTCTGCTACAGGTCTGTCCCACAGTTATGGAAAAGAATTAGGTTGGAAGCTGGACAGAGAATTGTGACTTTACTGCTGGTGGACCTCACTGTCAGAGCTTGGTGCCCCACATCATAGAGTCAGGCTTAACCTCAGGTGCCAAGCATCACTGCAGCTTCTCAGCTTAGTCAAATGTTGGTGGAGGTAATGAGAAAGAAACACCAGTCTATAAAGGGAGGGTATTGACAGCCTCCAGAGTGACCTCAAGGGTAACAGTATCAGTGCAGACAAAGCTGCAGGTATTTTTGAAGATAAGTCACACTTTCAAAGAGTTCTGAGACTTCTGAAGGTGTTACCTTTAGTCTTATGTTACTGATTTGTGCCCATTCACTTATCACTACAACAACTTCCCATGGAAATGAAAAACATATAGGATCAACTTTTACCTAAACAGACATTGTACCCGTTTATGAACTTTGGCTAAAGCACAAGAAGTTTATCTAGAGAAAAAAATTGCACTGGATACTAATGCAAGTATTACTAAGGAAATTTTTCCTTTCTAGCTATGGAAAGATATGTGAGAATGCGGTTGGGCTACCTTACCTATACAAACAAATTACACTCTTTTTCAGCAGGCAGTTGGCAAAGAAATCATTGCTAACTGCAGGACTGAGTTTATGTATGGGCATTTGAGGGTAAACAGCTGCTAGAATACTGCTGCTCAGCTCTGTTCTGCATGCCAGTCTGGCCACAGAGCTTGTACCTAAGAAAGCTTGCCTTTCTGAGAGTTCTTTCTACAACCCCTATTATATGAAAGCAAAATATCTCTAATCTTTTTTCAAGAATATGCCTTCTCCTACTCAAAGACAGTGTGGTCAATTGCTCCATTTTCTAAGGAGATGCAAGCAGGCAGCTAATATATGTGTCTAAGTCCCACTGGGTCTGCAATTCTAGAGAGAGAATTAGTCAGTAATTTAGTATAGTGAAATCAGGGTAAAAAATGACTTCTCATGTGCCAATTTCCAAATAATAACTGCAAGCTTTCCTCACTCCCTCCACGGCTCTTAATATCTGGCACCTGATAGTTGAAAGATCCGTACACCACCTATGTATGTAAGAGAACATGCATCCAGTAATTTGGATTGTTTGCAAATCTGCCTATTTGTAATTTTTTGTGGAGTTTATTTAATCTGTAAATTATCCATAGAAATTTAATAGAGTTCACTGATACCCCAACTAATCATCCAAAATCAAACCATTTCAGATTAGTGTACCATAAATCATTTTTTTAATGAATAAATTGACTTTAAATAGCTACTAAGATGTGTTCTTTCATTAGAAATAGGTTTAAGTACTGTGACAAATTACAGTCATTAGATTCAAACCTAAGGCTTTCTGAATAACTTGGTTATAAAAATTACAGCAAGCATTACTCACAAAATTGCTTCTACCTTCCCCCTCTTCCTTTTGCCCAAACACACTGTACATACTTGAAAATGGCCAGATTTTGTCTGGAAGAGGAGGGAAAGAGTGTTTTGCTACTGCAATGTAAATTAAGGTCTAGCTTGGTCAGAACCACTGAAGGATGCCTGGAAATATGCTCATACTAATCAGACTGAGAAGGACAGCAAATAGAGTAGCTGTAGAAATTAGTTTAAAACTAATTGTTTAGCTGTTTAGTCACTAGCTGTGTCTGAGTCTTCTACATGTGGTGGTTCATATAGCCTGTCCCAGCACAGCATAGCCTTTGCCTGATGTGGAGAATGAGAGAAGGAGCTGGAGTACCTAACTATTGCTCTCCAGCCACGGCAACAGAGCTGGGAGTTGATGAAATCAAGGCAGGATGGAGCAGGCTGGGAACGGGGCAGCTGGAACATTCTTCTGCCTGTATTTTCCATTGGCCAGATGTTCCCCAGTTGACATGAGCTGCGAGAGGCTGCATGCGCCAGTCCCGGAGGGTGTTCTGACCCCTGGGAAGCACTAAAGAGGCCCAGGCCTGCCCAGCATTGAGGAGGCACAAAGGTATTTTGAAGCTCTGATCCTCTCTTCTCCCACTCGGTCCCAGTGCCAAGTTCAGCTGTGGCATGGGAACTCAGCTGTGGCGCAAGATTCATTTTGTACATTAACCCGATGAGCTACAGTACCATCTGAGACCAACATGTAGTTAATTGCTGTGAGAACAAAACTTTGAATTTCCTGACCTATTCAAAGTTTGAATTTCCCATTCACGCCACACTCCCGTGCTAGCAGATGGTATACAGGGTGTAGCTTCAAAAGTTCCTGCATCAGAGCATATGCAAAGACAGCAAGAGGAGATGAATCGCACACCTCTTGAAACCTGCTTTTTATTTGCAGAAGGGTGAAACTCTAAATAAATCAATTAACATGCCCAAGCAGCCCCCATCTTCCATGCAGATAGTGCTGGCTGAAACTCTTCCACCCAAGCTATCCCGGCTATGGGGAGCTGGAAAAGCACTGGTTACAGGAGCTGACTCATCAGCTGACTAGCCCACAACCTCAGCCACAAAGGACCAAAAATGCTGGTGGTGGCATGAAGCGTGTGGGTGGGAGCAAGGAATAAGCAATCATCTGGCAGCCCAATGCAGAAGGGAGGGTTGACAACAAGACATTATTTATTCCCCCCTCCCGCCCTAAGGCTCATCCCTCTGCTTCAGTGATTCTCATCATCTTGACGCTGTGGTAGGGCTCTTTGTAGGGGAGCGAATGAAAGGTACATCCCCTCCCTGTGGCCCATGCAATGAAAGCATCAGCAGTCTATCTGAGCTCACCACACCCAGATCTCTTAGGCCAAAAAGGCACACATGGAGGAGAATGGAAAAGAGGTTTGCCTGGTCCTGCTTTCATCCGATAGGAGATGAGAACAATGTCTTATTGGGAAAAGAAAAAAGAAAAAAAGGAGATCATTACTTTCCCACCAAAGTCAGAGTGTTGCTGGGGAGGAGAGATGAAGATCCAGTTCTGGAATGGCAGACAGCAGATGTAACCAAGAGTTTCTGGGAGTGGAGCAAGGAATATAGAAAAAAAGAGAGAATGTTGTAGCAAAGATGGGAAAAGACAAGGGGAAAAAAACCTATATGGAGAAAACAAGAAAATCTACAGAAGAGGAGGATGCAAAAAAGAAAATTTTACAAATAAGTTAGGTAGGTTATCACTAAAAAGGCTGCTAGAGAAAAAGAGGTGGAAGGGAAGGAATGTCACCAAGTTAAACAACAAAAATAAAAAGAAAGAAGAAAACTGGCAGATTTAATTGAAACTTGACTTAAATGTTCACTGATAAAATCCCCCAAATTGTTTGTATGTATCCCATTATCTCCATATAGATCTAAGTTAATTTTTGAGTGTTCATTGCCTCCAGCAGCATCCACCACTGCTAATCTGGCTATAATATGCCTCGTTGGTCCCCAGTTTAACTAGCACAAAACATTCTCCAGCCAAATTATTGGCATGGTGATGGCATGACCCCACACCTCCCAGGCTTCAATCTCTCCAATGGCATTTTTGCTATGAGTCTGAAAAATACTTTAACTTCAGGCAATATGTTTTTTGAAACACTGGGGCAGATTTTGAAAGCCTGGCTTGTATTACTCCACTAATACCAAGGTTAAGCAAAACATAATAAGGAATTAAGGATGTGACCAGTTGTCTTTATGATTCCTCCCCAAACAAAATTCTTGTTTTCTGAGAAGAGGCTTTTTGCCCAAATTTTGCCTACAGTAGGTCTTTCCTGGCAGGGTGCTTCAGCGGAAAGGAGATTAAGTTTCTCAATGTCCTCTTTTCTTGGAAACTTTCTGTTACATTTCCCAGTCTCCAATACAGGCAGTTCAGGGCACAGGAATATACAGCTTGAAAGTCTTCCCCAACGTGTTTTTCTCATGCTGTTGTATTGGTATTTGGCAAGAGGGTGACGAAGACTCACAACAGTGTAGTTTGCAGCTTTTCTCTGGCTGGAGAAACCCTACCAGTTGAACATTCTCTTCCGAGAGTCAGAAGACAGAATATCTGCTGAGGCTACAATATCTAAAGTAAGCACATTGACCCCTGTGTGGAGATTATGACTTGACTTGACTAGATAAAGACAAGATAAATAAATTCCTCCTTTCCAAATGGTCTCTTGAAACTCAATGCCCCTGCACTAAGTGTTGCTGCAAGGGGCACATCTTCTGTCCAGAAACCGTCCTCTCCTCCCAGCTCATGCTGACAGTGATGACAATCTCACCCATCCTACTGGGTTTAAAGATCAGCTATTACCATGACACTTTAAAGCTATGATGGCAAAGTAACCTTCAAACTGACATTGTCTCTGCTTTCCTAACCATAAGTTGGCATCAACAAATGTAAGGTGCATCACTGTCCTGAAATGATATGGCACTTACTGCCAGTCTTATTAAATATTTCTAAAGTGCTTGCTAGCATCAATAAAAATGAAGAATGTATGTTGCAATGTGCAATACCTTCAGTCTCTCTGACGTGTTACTGAGTATGTTTGGCTCAGAAGAAAGAGCTCTTCCCTTAGGGGGACATATAGAACCACATTGCTAAGGTTTAATACAGTTCTGGTGGTCCTGAAGAAGTGCTGAAAATATTCAAAACCTCTTGAACCCATTGTAACTTGAGAGCATTCTGCACCTGGCATGACTGCGCCTTTAAGAATTATTAAAGTAATTTTAAACAGTTAATTTCCTCTAACAAATATTACTTGCTGTGAGATGTACAGCCTTTTCCTATATGCTGCAGGGTAGATGCAGTGTAGAAAAAGCATGGAAAGAAGAAATACAATTTCATTTTTCTCCATGTACTGTCGTGGTCCTTATAATAACATTGGAATATTCTCCACATAAATCCTTACATTCACCAGCTCAAGATACATTATTAAGGCTAAATTACTTATCCTCTCAAGAAATGTTTTCATAAAGCATTATTTATTGTGCTGTTTTCCCATACAAGTTTTGGAGGGATCATTTGATGGCACAACATTGGTTTAATAAATTATTTGGAACAAAATATAGAGGGTTTGTGACAGGTTTTCACTGACACTGATATACAACACAAAACCAACACACAGAAGGTAGCATTTTCTGCACAGATATTGAAATAGTCAGGGGAATATATAAGATCAATATAAGGTGACATGTTTTGCAGGTATACAACTAGTAAAGTGGTTATGAAGTTGTCAGTAGACTAGAAAAAAAAAGTTTAAGAAACGTTGTGTTTTGATTTAGATCTTTGCTTGTTTTCAGTCCTCTTCTTTCAGCTGTTTCCAATATTTAAGTAGCCAATTCATATTGCAGGTTCAGATGTAAATGGGAATAGTGGACACTTACTTATAACAAATATTTACTTCCTATGTACCTTCAATTTGATATATTCCATGCAGATATAAAGAGAACACATTGAAATCCTTCAATAGGATTTTAAGGACATGGTAAGTTCGTGTGATACGTACTTTGGCAAGACTGCTGTATAGCATCAAACTTTCACAAAAGTAATGATGAGCTTCTTTAAAAGAAGTTTTAAAGTCTGTTTGTAACTTCTCTTACTGAGCACCCAAGTTTGCTGATATGCATTCTGCTTGTATTCCACATCAAGATTTCAGAAAATGTGTCAGTTATATTGTTGACAGTATTGCATCAAGATGTGTCATGAAATTAAGAATAGGCTGATAAAGGGAGACATGCTGTGCCTCATCGAAAAAACTTGCATTTCATTCATGGTGGGGAACTTTCAGAGCACTGACTAATATGTTACTGTTACATTAGATAGAGAAGAGAAGCATTTGTGTTAGTCACATGGGATTTTCTTCCCAATAAAATGAAAAAGACAGCAAACCAAATACAATTAAATGAAGACAAGTCCTTCAGAGTGATCCATTGAGCTGAACTGTAGAACTATCACATAGTGAGCAAAGTGAGGCAAGTTTTGCAGAAAACAGCCCCTAGTTGTATTTTATATGGCTCAGGGGGGACATTATCTCTCTTTACAACCACCTGAAAGGAGAGTGCAGCCATGTAGGGGTCGGCCTCTTCTCCCAGGAAATCAGTGACAGGATGAGAGGACGCAATCTTAAGCTCCACTTAGGGTGGTTCAGGTTGGACATTAAGAAGAACTTCTTCACTAAAGGATCATCAGGTATTGGGACAGACTGCCCTGGGAGGTAGTGGAGTCACAGACCCTGGAGGCATTCAAGAAACAACTGGACATGGCACTTAGTGCCATGGTCTAGTTGACAAGGTGGTCATCAGTCAAAGGCTGTACCTGATGACCTTGGAGGTCTTTTCCAAACTAAATGATTCTGTGCTTTTGTGATCTGCATTGTATCAGAGTTCTCTGCAGAGCTTTACTGTGTGCTGTAGCCCTAAAGTCAGCAGCAGGAAAGTGAGAAGGGAAGCTAGGAGGACAATCTCCCACACTACTCAGTAGCCTGAAACTATTTGTATTCTTTATCTTCAAAGTCCTATGCAACTACAATATGCCTAACTCAATTCCTTGTTCTTTTGGATAAGAGGTATTGTCTTTCCTTTAAAACATATCTGTGTTTAAAATAAGAAACAAAGTAAATCATTTTCTTGACAGCAAAGATACACGCTTCCTCTCAGAGATGGTAATCACTCATTAAGCTGAGAACAAGGGTGAAGCAAGCCAAAGTTCATGCCTGAGGGAATGCTCTCCTACCTCCCATCCATTGCATCAGTGATAAGAACAGAACTATTGCTAGTATCTTCAACAGTCACTGAAACTGCCAGCAAGCTCTGAAGTAAAAATGCTATTTTTCTTGTGATGGAAACCAGTCTTGTTTCCATATCCAAGGAAAACATGGGTTACAGTGGAACTAAACTCCACGTTTTTCCTCAGTCTCCAAGATCTAAACACAGTTTAACTCAAGAGAATTAGATCAATGAAAGTCCATTACTTATGGCACAGGATAATGGAATCTGAGCCATGGCAGACTGTGAGAGTGTTTCAACAGCTGGTACCAGGCCAGGCCAAGAAGGGCCTTAGCTGCGGAGCAGGGATTAAGCAAGCACAGCGTACAAGCAAGATGAACATCACTGAATACAAAAGACAGTGGCCATATCAGTCTCCCGAATTAGATGGACGCAGATTTTTCCTTGCCCCTTGCATTTACCACATTTATTTACACACCCTTGCCACATGCATTTACATCTATGCAACATGAGATGAACAGTGTGAGTTAAGCAAAAGCGCTGAGCACAAAAACCTACCAAGTCAAAATGGTTAAGAATGACTGAGCAAGCTGGAGAAAAGTGAAGACCCACAATCAATGGCTCAAAGTATTTTGGGAACTTCCCCTAGCACTGGACCAATGTAGAAGCTGTGGTTTGTGGGAACACCTATAAAACCAGGTATTGTGTGCACAGCTGACCATGTGTCTAGTTCTGAGTCTACTTCTACTGTTGGTAGAAACAGGGGAACTCTCCAGTGCCAAATGCCCTCAGGAGAAATCTAAAAAAGATTCCCCTCATGTCACTTGTCATTTCCAGCTCCCTGGTTTTCTAATCAGTCTTGATAGTATCAAGAGAAACACTGAAGCCTACAGGGATGTTCATTTGGATGGCATCCAGCAATAAAAAAGTTGTATGAGATACAGATCCAGAATTACAAGAGGAAATTCTGTGAGAAGAATCCTAATGATGGTGTGTTTCCCAAAGACAGCATAAAATCTGTGTAGTCCAAACTTTCTCATGCAGGTGCCTAAATCAGTCTAACAGCTCTGAGTTTGTAATAGCCCTGGTAAAATAAACAATCCACAGCACGAGACACAAGCACCCAAGGAGCACCAGAAAATACCTGAAACTTTTTTATAACTGAAACTAAGATCCTTCATTTGCCATTACTCAAAAAAAAAAGTATTGAATTTAGAGCCGGTCTCAGAACACAGCATTGAACACAGTGATGCACAGGTTCCCTTGGTCTTGAAAGGTTATGGGAATTCAAGCCAATTAAAACTGTCTTGTTCTTCTGGAATATAGGCTCATTCTGAAGTAAATCCTGCTTGTAAATCAACAGTCATCCTACAAAACCCGTCTTGTTTGCAGGAAACTAGAAAGAAAGCTAGCCAGGACAAGGAGGTACACTCTCTTACAACAAGAAACCAAGAGTAGACACGGTTCTCCTCCAAAAGTCAGCAAAGGCCTTCCAAGGACAGAGAGACGTCCAGGTTATGCAAGAGGACCTGTAGTATGGAACAGGCTCAGTTATTTGTCACATGGAATGAATGGTGTTCCCAGGAAACAAGGGGAAGAGGAAATAGTGACCCATTAGTATAAGCAATATGTCCCAATAAAATGGTCTCCCTGGCAATTAAATATAATAAAAAATCTAATCAATATAGTCCAAAATAATGTTTGAAAGTGGGTAATGCGGAGGAGATTCAATTTGCAGTGGCTTCTCTAGAAAGGAGTCCTGCCAGATTTCAAGGAGGAATGAATGCAGCTGTCCCGCCTAAAATTTTGACACTTCTATTGAAATTTCACCAATGTAGTATTTTAGCACTCGATTAGACAATGATTTCCAGACAGTAGGTCTTCCTGCAACAATTTACTTATATACCACTTATGCAGCAGTAGTTTTTCCTTTTTTCAGTTGCTGTATTGCTAAAAAAGATGGTAAAAATAGAGAGCAGTAGAGAGTGGAAAATGTTTCTTTCATAAACAGTCCATTTTTGGCCAAAACACTCTAAATACTGGTGCAATTTGAATATGCCAATTCAATACAGCCACGGGAATAACCTTACCTGTTACCTTCTGTGACCATGAATGTTTCTTCTCAGTACAAGCTATTGAATATGCTGTCCTAAGAAACCTAAACAAGCTAAATGTTTACAACTCCAATTAAGCTACAACTGTGGACCACAGCAGTACATATGCTAAAGCCATTTTTTATGTGTTCAAAAAAGTAAAGTCCTTATTTCTCTTCCAAGAAAGAAATCATTCTGACATTCAATTTCAGAAGACAGGACTGGGAATGCTCTAACTCTGTAGAAGATGTCTTTAAAAACCGAACTTCTAATTGTTAAAAACCTCAAATACATTGGGGAATTCTTGACTCAAGGTATAGGCTTCAACCCTAACTAATCAGAGGAGCACAACTTGAATCCTTGATTTACGTCTCAAAGTACAGNAAACCTTGAAGCCTTTATTTGCGTCTCAAAGTACAGGTTTCAAAAAAAAAAAAAAAAAAAGAAGGAAAAAAAAAAAGGAAGACGTTTGGGCATAATCTGAAAGCATCTAATTATTAACATAATAGAAATCAATATATAAGTCATACCAAGAAAAGATTGGTGGGAATAAAAAGATGGAATCAAGGAAGTATAATTTCCTCCATCTTGTTGATTTTGGCATTTTATCCTGCTCTCATAAATCTCTCTTACAATATTTATTGGTATTTCAGGGGTTTTATTTTTTTATTTTTCCTATATCTGTTCTAAATATATTCATTATAGAGGACCCAGAAAGAGTCCAATGAAAGGACACAAAAACAATGAAGAGACTAGAGCGCTTCTCCTATGAGCAAAGGCTGAGAGAGTGAGAAAGCTGGAACTGTTCAGCTTGGAGAAGGGAAAGCTCAGGGTGGATCTCATCAGAGTGTATAAATACCTAAAGGAAGGGTGAAAAGAACAGCAAGGTTCTTTTCAGAAGTGTCCAGTGACCAGACCAGAGTAAATGAGTACAAAGTGAAATACAGGAGGTTCTCTCTGAACATCAGGAAACACATTTTCACTGTAAGGGTGACCTGGCATTGGCTGAGGTTGCCCAAGGACACTGGACTCCTCATCCCTAAAGATATTCAGAAGCCATTGAGACATGGTCCTGGGAAACTGGTTCTCAGTAACCCTGCTTGAGCAGGGGGCTGATCAGGTGACCTCCAGAGGTTCCTTCCATCTTCAACCCATCTGTGAATCTGTGATTCACTAAGACTATGGTTTATAACTTAAGGCAAAGCTTCAGGCTACTGAACTGGCTAACAAATGAAAGATGAATTTTTCCCACAGAAATGGATCCAGTATAGGTCGTAAGTTTAATAGTAAGCTCAACCATATAAACTTAGTTTCAGAATCAGTTGGATCTTGTTGTGGAAAATTTTTCCATGCTTATGTGAAGTAAAATCTAAAAAACATATTTATACCAAAGAAGCAGAATTTATCAATCCAGGGGAAAAAAAAAAATTACTGAGAGTTTGAAAGGAAAACTCTGTGAAAACCGAATTATTGGGAAGAGACAGTGGCGTAGAAAGGGATCCTGAGAACCACAGTACATGCACTGCCAAGGAACTTTGGATCCTCAGACCAGGAGCTTTGGTTCAGGTAAGCAACACTCCTACAGCACTGCTGAGTAGCAAAACACTGCAGATTATGCACTAAAAGCAAGATCACTCTGTGCTGCCTTACCCACCTCAGGTTTTAAGACCTTCATTTTCTGTGTCACTGGAGTGTCATGCATGTCACACCAGAAACAGGTCTGCAGTGGGGGCTGCAGCACTAAATATTCAAATATTACAATAAATAATAGCCTAAAGGGTCTAATGAATGGACCTGAGGAATCTCAATCACAGTAGTATGCTTCTGACCTAGGAGGGTAACAGCCATACACACTGTAGGAGGAGAACAAAGCTGGAACACACTGCAAGTAATTGAGGATACTGAAAATCAGGCCGGCTGGGAGGAATCCTTTGTTGCTTTCTTCTTAAAAGGGATAAACTCAATTTCCATTATAGATAAACATTGATGGGAATTGAATCACACCAAACACATAGAGGAGTAAAAGGAAATGACCCACTAACATAAATGCTAAATCAGAAGAAAAACAGAAACCACACAGTGTGTGCTACCCTGTCAGAAAAGAAGAAAAAAATTCCTAAAAAACCTTAATATATATATGTGTGTGTGTGTGTATATGTATATAAGAGCTTTAATTGAAGGCGAGAAATGGATTAGAAGGAGATAGGGCAGCTTGGTGAAAGTGACCGGGAAATCCTGGAATTGATGGTTCTTGCAGCAGCAGCCATCCAAGCCACAGCACTGGAAGACAGAGGACCAACAGGAGGGAGACTTCAATACACATGGAAAAATCTCAGAGGACACATACCTAAGGGGAAAAGAAGCTGGAACTTTTCCCAACAAATCAATATTTAGGAGATAAGTGTAAACTGTCTCAGTGGTAGTGAAGAATGGGAAATGTAAGAACAGACTGCCTTAAGAAAATCTTGAGTTCTTCAGTGACTGGAATCTCACAGAAAATCTCTACTAAAAATGAATAAAATAAAGTAAAAATGTATAAGAAGAGAAACAGAAAAGCCAATGTATAGTGTCAGATGTAGCAAGGAAGGGAAGGTTATAAAAATTATGCTGGAAGCCCTTCAACCATACAAGATTGGGAAAATAGTTTTCTGCTACTCAGCAGAGGGGGAGCTACAGACAATGAAAATAAAAATGTTCATTGCCTCTTTTTGCTTCTGTCTGCTAGGATCATCTCCATGGTTATAAAAGCTGTGGTGCCACAAGAAATGGAAACAATTTTTTTTTCTCTACAGAAGTGGGGCTTAAACTGAAGCAGGAGACTTCCAGCTTGGATTTTAGGGATTGCAAAGGAAGGTATTAAATCAGCCATGCTACAGATTTGCAAAAATATTAGACAATGACCCTCAGATTAAGGCATAGCTTATTCTTTACTCAGGAAGGTTCACTACAGGTTTGTCTCCTAAAATTTTTAATTATAAACAGATGAACTAACATTTGTAGACAAATTTCTCTGAACTGTACTGTAATTCAGTTTACAATCCATATATAACTTTAGTGTAAGGCAGGTCAAACAGCATGTCTCCATGCTTGACTGTCACTAATTTTGCAAAGATCTAGATTGCGGTTGAAATAAAACCTACAGAAACTTCTAAGATATTTATTCACAGAGTTCATCTGTGACTCTCTACAGTCCATATTTAGTCCTCTATAAATCTATCAGATTTTTAGCTTTCAAAATCAAATGAAGTCTAGAAGTAAGTAAATACAGAGAAGGCACTGAAGTCTGCAATAAACACAGAAATTCAAAATAAAATGTGAGGGAGATTTTTGTCAGGAAGGCACTGCTTTTGTGCATGCATGCACATCTCTGTTTTTGTGTATGTATATGTGTGTATGCAAAAAATGTCCAGATGGGCAAAATAGCAAGCTATAGAATTAATTATGCTTTACATAAATTTTGTAGTAAAGGATTTAGAATAAAGAAATTATCCATATTGAGGTGTCCACATTTCCCATCTAAGACTATACTCAACATCAGCTGTCATTTATCAGGAATTCTTATGGCTAAAAGGTTTAACATTAATGAATGAGATATTGAAGGAATGGTTTGAGTGGCCTGTTGATACAAGATTAGTCACACTAACAACTGAAAGATGAGGAGCTATATAGCCCTCCTTGTAACTGTGTTGGTCTATCTAAATTGCCGCAGCTGGTTTCCTTACAAGGACTGGGAAACATAAGTTAGCTCTCTCTCTCTCAAAAAGGACCGGAGCTGCTATACGTTCTGACATTTATTTACTAAATCATTACCTGTACTAGAAGGGAACAAGTAAAACAACCAACAAAATGGGGGTGGTTTTGAAGTGGACCAAGACACCCATTTCCCCACCAGTGGAAAAACAGAGAAATAAGAAGTACTAAAGGATGTATTGTCAAGAGTGGAAAAGGAAGACAGACTACAGTTAACCAAGATGGAACGTGTCCAAGACAGAGGCTCAGCAAACTCAAGTGGTCACGGACACTAAGTGGGGCTCCATGCTCACAGGAGCCCCACCCAAAACAAGTCTTCATCAGGGCCAAATGACAGTCACAGTTTCCTGCAGCAGTTGATGTCTCTCAGTCATCAGCTAAGCCTGGTTCAGACGCAGCTGTTTCATACGCTAGATCTGGTGAGACTGGAAGGTTATTGCCGCAAGCCATTTTGAAGTGCTTATCAGGAAAATGCAAAATTACTAAATGCCTATAGCTTATGGGGAGCAGGGCTATTAATAGACCCTCTGCCAACTGATAACAGAGATGTGAAGACTTTTAAAGAAGAACACAGAAGAATTTTTCTGAAGGAAAAGGAAAACATTTCTAAGAATGAGGGAGGGAATTCACCACAATGACACCACAGCTGAATCCTAGGAATATCTGTCTCAACAACCAGGTCTAAATTTTGGGAAGGAACCAGGCCTTTACTTAAACAACTCAAGTAAGATGAACCGGCCATATGCTTCAAGGTGCTAACCCCTAATGATCACTAAAATGGGAAGAAATGACAGATGGATGTTTTCCATGCATGAATACCTAATTCTCTGCAAAACCATTTTCACACTTGAAGTCAATATGGTGAGATTACTCCTTCCAATTGGCTGTTGATCTTCATAAATACGTTTGTGCTGTGCACTGACTATGGCAGAGCAGCTGCTAAAAGGACACCTTGTGGTAAGTAAATGAGTGTGCTTGGAAACCACTGGCACTCTTGATGGTGTGCCACTGTAATTGGCATGGGAATTGCTGACCTATTATGGGTTGAATATGCAATGTCACATATGAACTTACATGTCAACTATCACTACTCACTAATTTTTTAAGTGGCAAACAGTATTCTTAAAAGCATCTTTTAAAACCCGAAATTTAACTTCCTCAAAACACAGAGAACAATTTTTTTAAACAAAAGATGCTGTCACGCACTACAAAATTGAATATAGTGAATCTCCACTGCATCCACTTTAGGAATATCAGATAGCTGAACAGAAATCATCACAGATATGTTTTGCTTTATATTCAAGCCAAATTTCATCTTGAGCATCATAATTCTTTGCTTCCTCCATTCTGCCACTCAAAAATATCCTTAGCAATTCCTTCCCTTCTCATCTTTTCCTCCTATGAGGACAAACAGCTGGAGAATATAAATTGTACACATTTGAGCTAACTTTAGTTTTTTGGGGGTTGTCTGTTTGCTGGCTTTTTTTTGCCCATGTAACTTCATATTCACTTATATTACCCATGTTTTCTCCAAACCCTTTAAAGTGTACTAATGCCCTTGTGACCAGGAGATGCCCACAACAGAAAGCTCTATTCCAGATGGAGTCATGCTGGTCTCATGCAGAGAGGGATTAATCTTCCTGTGTAGTGACATGCTGCCTCTGGGCAAACAGACCAAAATCCACACTTAGCTTTCTCGTTTATGTCAACATATTGTATTACAGGCATGGAACAACTTGCTGACCACTGTCCCTCTTCAATTATTGTTTTTATATTCTCTTTTCTAGGTTTGCCTTTTCTATTGAACACCAGTTTCTTTGGATTAATTTTCCCTGAGTGAATTAGTACAGATTTACTAAGCCATCTTTCCAGACACATATTTTTATCCAATTTTCTAACATCTCTGTATGCCACTGGTCTGTTCTCTGTCCTCAGAATGTTTATAAGATCCCAGTTTAGTGCCATCCTTTGATTTAAAAACCCACAAACCATCCATTTCTGCTCTTCCATCCTCTTTCATCACAATGAAGATTAAAACATTGGGATGAATGTTTGTTTGCTTTTTTAGGTGACTTGCTACCAAAGTTTTTGCTTAAATAAATCCCCAAACAAACAGATTCTGCCTTTTTTCTTCATAATTACACATAAGTAGATTGTGATGTTCATGAGGGATGTGGCAGATTCTGCTTTTACCCAAACATTTGCAACTATTCCTCACGCTGCTCAGTTTCCACAGCTCACCTCACCTTCCCTTCACCCTTCTGAAGCTCCAGCCTGCTCTCATCTTAAAATGGCATGTAGTTTCCTTCCTTTACTATAAACAATACTTTCTGTAACCTTACTTTCATGATGTAAACATTTAAAAATAAGAATGAGGGGGATACAAACTATGTGTTCAATTAGGTAATTTGGGGATTAAATTAAATGAAATCTCTCAAAACATGGAAAACAGAACATTTCAACATAACGCAGCCTGGCTTTACTTCTTTTCCTTTTTTCTCAACCCTTTAAGAAAAGGAGACAATGGATCTCAGAAACTCTGGCAGAAGAGTAGTATAGGCAGCCGAAGAGATATTATTGCTTGTGAATGCAAAAGAAACAGGCCTAGAGGAAGAGGCCATAGCACTCAGGTATATGTTTAAAGGGAAAGAGACTGCAGGATGCTGGAGGCTGGGTAACAACCTGCCACAGCTGACATGGGAGGCTCCTGCCATCAGTGATATCACCCATTGTAATCCCATGTCAGCCTCGTAAAATGCCCTGCAGCCTGCCAAAATCTCTTCAAGCTGGCATTTCTTTTATACTAAAATGCATTTTAAAAGCAAGAAGGCAACCAGAGGATATTATTCTTTGGTTAAAGCAAAAAAAATTATAATATTTATTTATTTATTATTTATATATAAATTTATACTGTGTATCATAAGCAGGAGTAATAGGAAGAAACAATAAAGAGTAATAAAGGAAAAATAATGTCCATAAAAATGCTTCTGTTTATCTCTGCAGTCCACCTATAAGTTTTGGTCAACTATACTCCTCCATATACAGGACGTTTTTTCCTTTTCTTTGAAAATAACTCTAGAGAGGATTTCAAAGATTAAATCACTAATCTGGATTTTGCTCTTGTGAGCTCCTCAGCAACAGAAGAAACTCAAAATATCTTCAAATTTGGAAGAATTCCTTATATATGCATCTGCAAATGCACATTTGGCTTTCACTTTGTGGTGTGCCAGACAACTATACAAACAGCTTTATTCAGCATTTTAAACTTTGAATCTCTCTTATCCTGAAAGACAGTGATCATTTTGGCTTTTCAAGTGAACCCATTCCTTCCTGGCACACAGCAAACATAGGTAATACAGTAGTTGGCTTGACTTTCACATTATACCTAAACAGGCATTTTGAACTTTCATAATAACAGCTTCAAATAGAGAATTCAAACTATTAAGAGGTATTACATGTCCCAAGCATCTTCCCCAGTTTAGTGATTTTACAGTTGTGTTTTCCCATTTTCTAAAGCCTGCTGATGAAAGTTGGATGTTATCCCACTATTTGGTGAAAAACACATAAACTGCATAAGAGGAAATGAATGAAATTTCCAATGCAACATTCCATGCACAAAATAAGTTCAAAAATAGATTTTTTTCCCTGCCTTTATCAATATAATACTATTTGTTACTTTTACTCAGGATTAGTACAAAGCAGCAATAAATTAGAGGGATACATTTAACTGGATGCTGAGATCTTAAGGAAACTTACCTTGAAAGAAACTTTTGACTCGGAGATAGCTGACACTAAGGCGCAAGACAGAAAGTTTGTCCAGCTTTGATACGATGTCAGGTGGAAAAGGAAGAAGGCTGGCCAGGTGGTCCAGTTCTGCATTCAGACGGTCCCTGTGTCTCTTCGAAGGATTTGATTTTTCATTCCCAACTGCAGGCCTTCTGTGGTGGAGAACACATTTTCGATTACCTGTTTTACTTCCAGAGCCTAAGATGCTGTACACAATTAATGGATAACAGGAATACTTTCCTTAGCTTTGAAAATCTTTAAAGTCTCTGTCCTGTGACAAAGAGAGATTTATCGTTCTGCATTTGCCATGGTGCAAAGACACAGGCTTTGTCTTCTCTTTTCATATCAGGCAAAAAGTGAAGAACTAGCATTTCTTACTCGCGACCTTTCACCTTAGGGAAGTGGGTACAATCTTTATGTTCTAGTCAATATCAGGAGAAACAATTTCTCATCTTTATTGTGCAAATGAGGGGCACAATAGCTGGGGGAAGTTACCACGACTAATGCATGAACCCATGCAATGCCCACTGTATTCATTCAAAGTATCTTAGTTCCCTCCATTTAATGACTCGAAGTTAACCTGTGGGTCAGGAGATAATTAAGAAAAGATCCTGTCTTTAGACATGAGTATAAAAAATATGGAAGACAAGGTAAAGAAAGATTCTTTCCTCAAGCTCAAAACTCCTGTGTACATTCTCACTTTTACCTTCATACATCAGTAATAACAAGGTAAGAATTCGGTTTCTTAGGAAGATTGATATTCCTCACAAAGCATAGAGATTAAAGTTACTCAGCTTTCTATGCCAAGCAAGTCCATCCCCATTTTGTGTTCCACTTATGTAATGGACAGTACTGGAGAACCTAGAATAACTGTTGTGAAAATTCATTAAGATGAAATACATCACAAGTGAGGAACATCAGTTTTGGAATGTCCACCGGTATTCTTGGGGAACATGTAAGATGTGCTCAAGAGGGACTAAAGGAAAAGCTGGTGCTTTTGAACACAGAATTGGGCACCTTATTTCCAGCATCACAGTGGGGGGTTCAGTGCTGAAGCACAGACTTGTCTATTAAGCAAGAAGATCTGACTGGGAGGTTGAGAAGGTGGTTCCTTTCAGTAGCCACCTATTGCTGGACCCAGCAGTAATCAAGTGCATTTTCCAGGTATGAGCTATGGGATACCAGAGCCATAAACTACATGGATACTCAAGAATGGGAAACGGCAAGTAAGAAAACTATGGTTGTGCTAACAGTTTCTACTTTCACCTCACTGAATCCAAGGATCATCATCTTAAGTAACTAGCTGACATTCCAGTGGACAATGGGAGTAAAAACTAATTATTTGTCACACTTTAGTACTGTGTTTTTATTTATGTTTCAAATGCTACACACATTTACTGCATTTTTCAATCAAAATTTTAATTTTGAGCGTTAGCATTTCACAAGGTGGTTAAGGTACTGAATTACAACGGTATTAATTTGTCATTGCAGTTGTCATTCTAAAAAATGTGCCTAGGAATTAGTAAAAATANAATCTCTCAAAACATGGAAAACAGAACATTTCAACATAACGCAGCCTGGCTTTACTTCTTTTCCTTTTTTCTCAACCCTTTAAGAAAAGGAGACAATGGATCTCAGAAACTCTGGCAGAAGAGTAGTATAGGCAGCCGAAGAGATATTATTGCTTGTGAATGCAAAAGAAACAGGCCTAGAGGAAGAGGCCATAGCACTCAGGTATATGTTTAAAGGGAAAGAGACTGCAGGATGCTGGAGGCTGGGTAACAACCTGCCACAGCTGACATGGGAGGCTCCTGCCATCAGTGATATCACCCATTGTAATCCCATGTCAGCCTCGTAAAATGCCCTGCAGCCTGCCAAAATCTCTTCAAGCTGGCATTTCTTTTATACTAAAATGCATTTTAAAAGCAAGAAGGCAACCAGAGGATATTATTCTTTGGTTAAAGCAAAAAAAATTATAATATTTATTTATTTATTATTTATATATAAATTTATACTGTGTATCATAAGCAGGAGTAATAGGAAGAAACAATAAAGAGTAATAAAGGAAAAATAATGTCCATAAAAATGCTTCTGTTTATCTCTGCAGTCCACCTATAAGTTTTGGTCAACTATACTCCTCCATATACAGGACGTTTTTTCCTTTTCTTTGAAAATAACTCTAGAGAGGATTTCAAAGATTAAATCACTAATCTGGATTTTGCTCTTGTGAGCTCCTCAGCAACAGAAGAAACTCAAAATATCTTCAAATTTGGAAGAATTCCTTATATATGCATCTGCAAATGCACATTTGGCTTTCACTTTGTGGTGTGCCAGACAACTATACAAACAGCTTTATTCAGCATTTTAAATTTTGAATCTCTCTTATCCTGAAAGACAGTGATCATTTTGGCTTTTCAAGTGAACCCATTCCTTCCTGGCACACAGCAAACATAGGTAATACAGTAGTTGGCTTGACTTTCACATTATACCTAAACAGGCATTTTGAACTTTCATAATAACAGCTTCAAATAGAGAATTCAAACTATTAAGAGGTATTACATGTCCCAAGCATCTTCCCCAGTTTAGTGATTTTACAGTTGTGTTTTCCCATTTTCTAAAGCCTGCTGATGAAAGTTGGATGTTATCCCACTATTTGGTGAAAAACACATAAACTGCATAAGAGGAAATGAATGAAATTTCCAATGCAACATTCCATGCACAAAATAAGTTCAAAAATAGATTTTTTTCCCTGCCTTTATCAATATAATACTATTTGTTACTTTTACTCAGGATTAGTACAAAGCAGCAATAAATTAGAGGGATACATTTAACTGGATGCTGAGATCTTAAGGAAACTTACCTTGAAAGAAACTTTTGACTCGGAGATAGCTGACACTAAGGCGCAAGACAGAAAGTTTGTCCAGCTTTGATACGATGTCAGGTGGAAAAGGAAGAAGGCTGGCCAGGTGGTCCAGTTCTGCATTCAGACGGTCCCTGTGTCTCTTCGAAGGATTTGATTTTTCATTCCCAACTGCAGGCCTTCTGTGGTGGAGAACACATTTTCGATTACCTGTTTTACTTCCAGAGCCTAAGATGCTGTACACAATTAATGGATAACAGGAATACTTTCCTTAGCTTTGAAAATCTTTAAAGTCTCTGTCCTGTGACAAAGAGAGATTTATCGTTCTGCATTTGCCATGGTGCAAAGACACAGGCTTTGTCTTCTCTTTTCATATCAGGCAAAAAGTGAAGAACTAGCATTTCTTACTCGCGACCTTTCACCTTAGGGAAGTGGGTACAATCTTTATGTTCTAGTCAATATCAGGAGAAACAATTTCTCATCTTTATTGTGCAAATGAGGGGCACAATAGCTGGGGGAAGTTACCACGACTAATGCATGAACCCATGCAATGCCCACTGTATTCATTCAAAGTATCTTAGTTCCCTCCATTTAATGACTCGAAGTTAACCTGTGGGTCAGGAGATAATTAAGAAAAGATCCTGTCTTTAGACATGAGTATAAAAAATATGGAAGACAAGGTAAAGAAAGATTCTTTCCTCAAGCTCAAAACTCCTGTGTACATTCTCACTTTTACCTTCATACATCAGTAATAACAAGGTAAGAATTCGGTTTCTTAGGAAGATTGATATTCCTCACAAAGCATAGAGATTAAAGTTACTCAGCTTTCTATGCCAAGCAAGTCCATCCCCATTTTGTGTTCCACTTATGTAATGGACAGTACTGGAGAACCTAGAATAACTGTTGTGAAAATTCATTAAGATGAAATACATCACAAGTGAGGAACATCAGTTTTGGAATGTCCACCGGTATTCTTGGGGAACATGTAAGATGTGCTCAAGAGGGACTAAAGGAAAAGCTGGTGCTTTTGAACACAGAATTGGGCACCTTATTTCCAGCATCACAGTGGGGGGTTCAGTGCTGAAGCACAGACTTGTCTATTAAGCAAGAAGATCTGACTGGGAGGTTGAGAAGGTGGTTCCTTTCAGTAGCCACCTATTGCTGGACCCAGCAGTAGTCAAGTGCATTTTCCAGGTATGAGCTATGGGATACCAGAGCCATAAACTACATGGATACTCAAGAATGGGAAACGGCAAGTAAGAAAACTATGGTTGTGCTAACAGTTTCTACTTTCACCTCACTGAATCCAAGGATCATCATCTTAAGTAACTAGCTGACATTCCAGTGGACAATGGGAGTAAAAACTAATTATTTGTCACACTTTAGTACTGTGTTTTTATTTATGTTTCAAATGCTACACACATTTACTGCATTTTTCAATCAAAATTTTAATTTTGAGCGTTAGCATTTCACAAGGTGGTTAAGGTACTGAATTACAACGGTATTAATTTGTCATTGCAGTTGTCATTCTAAAAAATGTGCCTAGGAATTAGTAAAATAAAAGAAAAGTAAAAGAAAAAAGAATCAGTTTTTAGAGAGCAGTTATGTACATGTGACTTCTACTAACTGAAAACCTCTTAAAGCAAATCAGGCATGAAAAAATCATTGCTACTTTTGAGGAGCTCACTTCAAGAGAACAGTATTAGTGGACAGAATGGAGAGAAAAAAAATGGAGGTAGGTTTCACTGAAAATACGTATTTTCTGCTATTTCATTCAAAATTGCCAATACTAATACATGGTTCTTCAATAGCACAACAGGTTGCTTCCAAAGACATGGAGAAGATTTTGCTGATTGGGATAAATGAATGACTTTCCTATATTAGAGAGAGGAAATATGAGAACAAATAATGCACTCAGCAAAGAAGGAATAGTGTTTTTTACTTTTTCTGAGCTATTTTTTGCAGTAAACCTTGAGGCTCAGTCATCCTATGACACCAAAAGGATGTCTGATCTATGGATGGCAGTAATTTTGTGGGAACATAGCCTATAGCTGAGCAGAAGCTAAATAAAATAAGCTTTTGCTAATCGGTCTTTACATCTGACAAACCAGCTGAAGCAAGGAAGTAATGTAGGACAGAAGAAATTAATTCCAATAAGGAAAATTAAACTGATGAGTTCAAGAGGTAAAAATTGTCAAGAGTAATATGAAATAGAAATAGAAGTTGTTCAAGACTATTTACCTCATAAAATAGTGACTGCTCTATGCCAGAGAGGAATGGTTTGAAGCAATTAGGTGGTCTGGCTTTGTACTGAGTGCAAGGAATATTTTTCTGGAGATGGCAGGGTATGGCGTAAAAAGACTATGGGAGAAAGTTCAGGACAAAGTCTTCCTGAAAACTCAAGGAAATGATTCAGTAAGGGAGTGAATCCAAACAAACAGGGGTTTGATGTAAATGGTAGTAAGGTGCCAAGTGGATGTGATTTTAAACAATGTGAGTTCCATGGAAAGGCTCAGTTAACTAGCCATAAACAGAAAGGCACAGGCAGGGAAAATCTTCAGTGGCCTTCTTTGAGGCAAATGAAAATTCTAGCCTTTATTCTGCGCTGAAAGTAGATGGTGCTTGTTGTGTTCGTGTTAAACTCAGGATTGTCAAACTGTAAACAGAGACATAGGAGTCACTTGATGATCCCTCATTTACTCTGCTTTCCATACAACACTGCTATAGTAAAGGAGCATATGTAATTAAAGCAATAAATCTGGCTTTTCTTTCTTCACCCTGTTAAACTGCCCAGCAGTAACAAGGACTTGTACCTGTGCAGGGGCCACATTGGCAGTCCTTGTGCGGTGAGAGCTGTGTGAGAGCTGTTGCAGAGAACATTTTCTGTCCTGGTGGTACACAAGGCATTGAGCCGTTTCTGCAGTAGTGATTCAGTGTGCCCATGACACACAGACCGCCACTGGTGTAAACCAGTTTGGTGAGCTCGCAGAGGAATTTCCTGCAACTACAACTCTGTCTGCTGTTCCCTACCCTCTGCGGAGCCCTACCCTGTTAATGAAAACTTTGCTCTGAATAAGTTCTACAAGTATGTCAAAGTGTTAAACCAGCAGAAGACCTGAGCTAAGAAAGGTCTAATCATTTACCATGACAGCAAGCTTTCAGTAAGAAGGGAAAGGGAAGAGAGACCACGAGATGCAACGGATATGCTGAGAGCAAAGTAACAACAGATGGTTATTATGAGAGCATTGACCAGCACCCTGTCACTGAGCTGTGCTTGGACATTTTATAGAAATCCTGGAAGAACTGAGCTCCAGTGGCAGCCATGTGTGTGTGGATGCTCACCATCTCCTATGAACCAAAAGGACAGATGGAGAGAAAGCTGCTTGATGGAAAGGTGGCCCTTTGCCACCTTCTATGTCTCGTCTGTGTCTTCACAGCAAGGAAAGATGAAAGCAGAACTAATGGTCAAGAAGACATAACACCAGCAGAGCAGATGAGAGGTGGGATGATATGGCACCAAGTAAGAGGAAGGGCTATGCCATAAAGAGCCTTAAACTGAGAACTAGGAAGCAGGAGAGAGCTGCAACTCCCAAGATCTCTGTTTACCCTGGCACTGGCACGGTTCTGGCTGAAGTGATCAGTCTGGAGCAGTTATAGATACACTCAGAGCTAGGGCAGGTGTAGTAGCCTTTAAAGAGCTGTAAAACATTACAAGAAATGTTTTGTAGAGGGAGAGGGTTTTACAAGATGCCAGGGTTTGAGATGAAGAAGTGGCTGATGTTCCCAAATGGTAACTGTCCCAAAGCATTGCCTTAGCATTTTTAAATATTAATTTCAACACAGTGATTTTAGGTTGAGGTTTAAGACAAGATCTCTTTAATTTCCAGATGCTCGAATTACCAGTAAAATGTTAGATTTCCACAGGAAATAAACACTTGGTAGAAAATGTTTCCTTTAGTCAAAATGCCAGCTGCCTGGCTGGAAAGCATATCTGATGGAAAATTTTCCATCTGTCTGAGCTCCAGGTGTTTGAACTGTGTCCATAAATGCCAAAATTCTTTAGTGTAGATCACGTTTAATGAGGCTTGTTTGGAAGTTTTTGGGAGCAAAAGGAAAACAGATATGTTTTTTTAATTTTCTTGCCTGTATAAAAGTAGGACCTTAACCTTATATGTTATCTGAAAAATGACAACCTAATGAAGATAGTCTCAGCTAGTTCTGTATAGAAGGCAAGACTGAAACATATTAGCTCCTTCCAGTAAAATTTTCCACACATTCTCCCACAGTCTTGTGGGTTTGTGTATTCTCCCATGGAGCTTTTTATACCTTTTCATCACTGTTCTCTAAAACCCCCTCAGAATAAAATTCCTGTGCCTGAAAATCATTAATGAACATAATGAACAATATCATTCTGTGATATCCTGGCTTAAAAGCCAGCTGCAGGATCACCACCTGTTTGACAGTCTGATCATGAAAAGATTATGTGGTCAGAGAGTTGGCTTCTTGGAACGCACTGAGTATGGGGAGATATAAATATGAGTTGTTCTGCAGAGGGGAAAGTTGCACCTCTGTCTTTTAAATTTTGACCTTCAAAAGCTCTAATCTATGAATCCCTACTGAAATCCAAGTATCCTGCTCACACTGAGACACCTGAGCTCACTTTTACTTTTGTTAAAAGAAAGGTAAATTCTAGAGACTGCTTACATAAAAAAGAGAAGACTGGCCAAAGAATACCCATCAACTTTATTTCCTGTGAAAAATCAGGTTTTACAACTGAACAAAAACTCCTCCCAGAACAGGTGCCAGTATCTACCTTGATTGATTGGCAGAATTATAATGGGGAAAGTACAACAAGGCTGTGGAGGAGAACGTGCTGAGCTATCAAACAGGAGAAAAAAGAAGTAACAAAGATGGTACAACATTGATTAAAATAATGGTTATTTATGCTGCTCAACTGATAACCTCTGTCTACCCGTCTAAATTCAAGATAAATTATTTAAGACAGCATAACAGTAACCTCAGGGTCCTGAAATGTCAGTAAGACCAGTAGGACTGAAAGACACAGACTGGGAAAGGAGCTCTGTCAACCAGTCAGTCTGGAGCATTCAGAGCCTTTTTAGAGGAAAGTCCCTAAGTGAAAGAATAAGCACAGGAAAGGCTTACCAGAGACCAAGCCCACAAACAGATAAGGTTTGAGGAAGAGACCAGTGTTGCTAGGAACTGAGAAATCATCCTCAGCAAGCGGTAAGTAACTGACCACAGAAAATGGAGTGCTGCCTCCAGCGTGGGAGTTCAGTATTCGAACAATTCGAACAGTTCCCTTTGTTTAAACCCATGTTTCTTAATCAAAATTGTTCACGTCCTAGCTTGACAAGTTCATGTTCAGGTACCTGCACTGCAACATCACAGAACAGCTATTTTCAAGGCAGCATTACCTGCAATGGTTCCCAAGATGAAAACTTGGTTGTGTAAAGTAAGTGAGAATTTGCTGCTGAGGGTATTAAAGCCAGAACTCCAAAAAAAGGCTAATGAGGTCATTTCCGTGATTTGTTAGCAGGTAGCTTTCTTAGCCACTGCATTTATCTAGAAGTCATCTTTAAGAGGAGTCCTAGCTAGCATGTAAACTCTAAACATAAGCTTAATGTTTCTCAAAGCAACTGCAAGTCTCCTTCCTTTGTCACAAAAGTAATGATCCATAAACAGTACTACACAGAGGTAATTTAATGTACTGGAAATGTTCCATCCCTCTTGCAGTTGTTATAAAATCAAATATCCACATCCATACTGAAACAGTAGTGCAGAAATCTTACACACATTTTGAATTCAACAATTAGGATTTCTGCAGGAAGAATCATTTGCTTATGCGATTATCTTTGTCTATTGAAATATGATACATTTTATACTAAAAGAAACAATTTTTCAAGTGGGAACAAGCGGTTCATGAGCAAATACTGCCCAAAATCCAACTAATATCAACAGATGTCATTAAAACATTCAGAGAAACTCCCCTTTGACTTTAGACCAACATGTACAATTTTAAGCCAAGTGGGTTATTTTTAGAAGTTCCAAAAAACTGAAAATAGGGAAATCTATTTTAGTTACCTTCTCATCCTTAACTTGTGTGTGAAGACCACCAGTGCAAGTTCATAATTCTAACACAGTACAAATGTGTGTTTCATAATCATATAATCAAGTGTAACACAAAAAATTTGGGATGATTACATTAAAAAGCTTTATTTTGCAGATCCATTTATGGCATCTGGAACTCATTTACATTTGAGTGATAGCTATATTTTTATTCCCCCTCCCATTTCAAGCATCTTGTAGTAGCAAGTTTCAATTGCATTTCTTCTTTTCCTGCTTTGTATTCACATACACCATTCCTGTCTCCCATTTTTCTCCTAATGAAAGTGATCTCGTAGTAAATAGAAGTCTGAAAATCGTGTGTTCTATATGCAAAAAGTGACTCACCAGTCTGCTCTTTCAGTTGACTGAACTGACCCACTTTCCCGGCTCGCACATGTTGGTCTCAGCAATGCCCGGCGTAAGACTAAGCCCAGGAAAGGGGAAGGAGGGAGTGCAATGCCAGTGCTCTGGTGCCACTCAACACATGGCTCCTCAAAGAGCTCCTTGAACAGGCGGCAAGGAGCACGGAAGCATGAAGGTGGCAGCCACCCCTCCAACCCACTGCCCGGCTGACAATTAGTCCACCAGTGTATTCTGCCTACAAAAGGGCACTTGTTCCTCTCCACTCTCCATGGCAGCACCGTGGTATCCACCACAACCACCACTGGCCTCCTCCTGGGATACCTAGTGATAGGTAAGGATGGTTTGGCATCCTTTCTGGAGACACCTTATCCCTGAAGAGCCAGCCTCCCAGCCAAGGGTTTCTCATTACAGAGAAGAAGGTTAGGTCTCTCCTGTGTCTGGGGACCATAGGAGAAAGGGAACCCTTCTTCTACCTCACTTATAGCCCGTATGTTTGGAGGGAGATGTCTCCTGATGAATATGATACTTAACTGTTTTTGAATGGGTTTCCTTCTTTTCCTCCCAGCATACAGACATTCCCCCGGAGGAATCATGGCTTTGACACTGAAAAACAAAAGGAAAAGGTTTCTTAGTTCAGGGGTTTCGGTGTTTCAGACTGTTGTACAAAATGCCAGCACTGAGAAAGTTCTACCAAGGAAAATGCTTGTTCCTTGAGTGTGACATTCAGCAACACTAAAAGCATTGTGGCATTAGTTAAGATAGAAGCTTACAGCTTATTCCAATTTCCTACCCTAATATTATTAGAATATTGATGTTTATGTTCAATTTTCATTTTTTCCTATCAAGTATACTATGAATGAGATAAAATGGGTATAAAATATATCCTGTTTACTGGATATCCAATTTTTTTTTTCCCTTCCAGGCTCATTTCTAAATTCAGCTAAACAAATAAGAATGAATAATACTACCCATCATATGCAGGGAGGATTTCACAGCTTTTAAAATACACAGGAATATTATCTCCATTACTGACATTGTGACTAGTAGGTTGCAATTATTCAAATCAGCATTTCTTCAGATCCTCACATCCTCATTTTTAAAGGCTGGAAATATAGCTGTTGGTAGCTCAAGATGTGACACACAGTTTCGTGGTTAGCACTAGGACTAGGACTATGCAGTCCTGACTGAGGTGACAGTTTTCACACAAAACTTGGTCTTATTGATTTATTTGAGTCTGTTAGCCTTAGAGACCTTGCAGGATGGGAAAAGGTCTTCGCATTCAGTCTGTTTAAATCTTCTGGAGATTAGCTGAATATCAAAGTCTCTTAATTTTCTGTCTGAAAGAATATTTTAGTCATGCTGAGTGCTGTTCAACAGTGAGTGCATGCTGCCAGAGAGGTTAGTATATCTCAAGAGTAATTGCCGCTTTGAGTAAGATATAAAATTAAAGGAAACTTCTATGCCGCTGAATCAAATCCCATGCTGGTGAACATGTGTGTCATGTAAAAGCAGATCATTAACTTACTGAGTTTAATTTAAAAACTGTTTAGAAGGGCTTTATTTTTTCATTGAAAGACAGCTTTCTGATAACTAGAAACCTTTCGCCTTCCAGCTTAAATTTGTTCATGGTCATTTTATGCCCATTTGTTCTTCTGCCAACATTGTCTTTTAGTTTAAATAGCTCTTCCTCCTCCATTGTGTTTACTCATTGGCGTATTTTTAAATATCAGTCATATCTTCAGTCAGCCTTCATTTTTCTATTCTGGGACAACCCAAACTCTTTTATTTCCCTCTCATGTTACACACTGTTTTTTCTTCCTATCATTTTAGAAGAACAGAATTGAGCCCAGTTTATTAATCAAAATCTAAAATGAATTCCATACATGCAAGCACAGCATCCTTTGCTAAATTGAGATACCTTAGGTCTACTGTGTTTCCCTCATCTGGAAAATCAGTTATTGTGACAACAGACAGCTATCAGGTTACTTTGTCAAAATCATTTAAATCTACATTCCATTTTTATTCCAACTAACTACAGCTGTTATTTGCTCTTTCCTTCTGAGAATTCATTCTGAAATTATGCATAATATAGAGATCAGACTAGTTGCCTTCTCTCAAATGCAGGTTTATGGTGGAAACACCAGTCATTCTCCAGTTGGTGCAGTATCAGGCATTAAGTTCTTCCAGAAACAGAACGATATTTTCCACTATTACTGGAATGATTTCCTGTGATGTCAGATGGGTGAACTGCCTGTCCAAAGTTGATGAAGGATATGATACCGTACAATAAATGCTGCTGCAGGTTAAGATTATGCCACAGCCTTTGCTTAAATAAAGCCCTCTTGCTGCTTTCAAAGACCTTGTTAAATTGGTTTAATCTGCAAGTTCTTTTTTTTAACAGTCTGACAGTTTTTAAGATTACATCTACCCTCACAGGTTTCCTCCTTTTAGCTGGAAGCTAAAATGGTGTGGAGACACCAAATGTACTGCAGTTTCTTCTAAAACCTTACATTAAAAGATATTTTCTTTGTATTTGTGGTAGATTGACACTGTCTGGATGCCAGGTACCCACCAAACCCACTCTGCCGCTCCTCTCCTCAGCAGGACAAGGGAGAGAAAATAGAACAAAAGGCTCATGGGTTGAGATAAGGTAAGGGAGAGATCACTGACCGCCTACTCTCATGGACAAAACAGATTGAATTCGGGGAAATTAGTTTAATTTGTTACCAATCAAATCAGAGCAGGGTAACAAGAAATAACCCCAAATCGCAAAAATACCTTCCCCACACCCCTCCCTTCTTCTGAGGCTCAACTTCACTGCATTTTCTCTACTTCCTCCCCCTGCAGCAGCACAAGGGAATGGAGAATGGAGGCTGTGGTCAGTTCATCACACTGTCTCTGCCACTCCTTCCCCCTCAGGGGGAGGACTCCCCACACTCTCCCATGGACTTCTCCAACACGAGTCCTTCCCACGGGCTGCAGTTCTTCACAAACTGCTCCAGTGTGGGTCACTCCCACGGGGCGCAGTCCCTCAGGAACAGGCTGCTCCAGCATGGGTGCTCCCATGGGGTCACAATCCTGCCAGTAAACCTGCTCCAATGTGGGGACCTCTCTCCGTGGGTCCTGCAATGACCCTGCCCCAGCACAGGCTTCCCATGGGGTCACAGCCTCCCTCAGGCATCCACCTGTTCTGAAGTGGGGCCCTCATGGGCTGCAGGGACACAGTTGCCTCACCATGGGCTGCACCATGGACTGCAGGGGAGTCTGCTCTGGTGCCTGGAGTACCCCCTGCCACTCCTTCACTGACCCTGATGTCTGCAAGGCTGCTGCTCTCACATATTCTCACTCCTCTCACTGGCTGCAGTCGAGGCTCTTTTCCCCCTTCATAAACACGTTATCCCAAAGGTGCTGCCATCTTTGCCAATGGCCTCTGCCCTGGACAGTGGCAGGTCTGTCGTGGACNAAAGGCTCATGGGTTGAGATAAGGTAAGGGAGAGATCACTGACCGCCTACTCTCATGGACAAAACAGATTGAATTCGGGGAAATTAGTTTAATTTGTTACCAATCAAATCAGAGCAGGGTAACAAGAAATAACCCCAAATCGCAAAAATACCTTCCCCACACCCCTCCCTTCTTCTGAGGCTCAACTTCACTGCATTTTCTCTACTTCCTCCCCCTGCAGCAGCACAAGGGAATGGAGAATGGAGGCTGTGGTCAGTTCATCACACTGTCTCTGCCACTCCTTCCCCCTCAGGGGGAGGACTCCCCACACTCTCCCATGGACTTCTCCAACACGAGTCCTTCCCACGGGCTGCAGTTCTTCACAAACTGCTCCAGTGTGGGTCACTCCCACGGGGCGCAGTCCCTCAGGAACAGGCTGCTCCAGCATGGGTGCTCCCATGGGGTCACAATCCTGCCAGTAAACCTGCTCCAATGTGGGGACCTCTCTCCGTGGGTCCTGCAATGACCCTGCCCCAGCACAGGCTTCCCATGGGGTCACAGCCTCCCTCAGGCATCCACCTGTTCTGAAGTGGGGCCCTCATGGGCTGCAGGGACACAGTTGCCTCACCATGGGCTGCACCATGGACTGCAGGGGAGTCTGCTCTGGTGCCTGGAGTACCCCCTGCCACTCCTTCACTGACCCTGATGTCTGCAAGGCTGCTGCTCTCACATATTCTCACTCCTCTCACTGGCTGCAGTCGAGGCTCTTTTCCCCCTTCATAAACTCGTTATCCCAAAGGTGCTGCCATCTTTGCCAATGGCCTCTGCCCTGGACAGTGGCAGGTCTGTCGTGGACCTACTGGACACAGGGGAAGCTTCCAGAGGCTTCTCACAGAAGCCACCCCTGTAGACTCCCACTACCTAATACAATATTGTAATACTTTCATGTTCTGAGTCCTTCCTGTCCATTATATGAATCTATGACTCATAGTTCATGTTTCAAAACAGTGTCACATGCAAGACTTCCCTTCTCTTGCCTTCATGAGCAAAGTTAGAAAGAGGAGAAAGGCTTGAACAGCATAATTCAACTGAAAACTGAAAGTTAACAATTCATTCAATTTCCCAAATGGGTGACTTTGTTTTAAAAGCTATTCCGGATCAATTGATTAATATGTGACGGCAAATAGAAATAACTAAAAAGACCTCAGTATTCAAACTGAAAACCAGGAAATAAATAGCAAACAATAAGAGCTAGAATTTATGGAGTGCAAAATGCTAGTTAGGAAAGATAAAGGCCCAAAGGAAAATTCATAAATCACAGTGCTAAAGACAAAAGATAGTGTGCCATTTAGAAGAATATTATGAAGGAAATTATTCTAAAAAGTGTGTATGGTTCTAATTAGTTGGAGATGGCTTTATGTTAGAACTGCATAAAAGGTAAGAGTGCTCAACAGATTTATTTCTAGTTTCTGAAAAGATGGAGAATCATGCATTCCCATCAAACAAGAATTAGCCATGCACTCTTCATCCTTTCTACGGGAACTTTCTGCAGAATTAGAACAAAGGGTTACCACAACAACATGGTATGAAGCACTGCCCCAGCACCTCAACACCAACTTCCTAGATACACGGTACAACCAAGGGGTGCTTCTGCCACTACCACCAATGCCACAGGTGGTATGTGACTAAAATGAGTCTGAGAATGCATGGACAGGAATAAAGACAGAAGGTTCATGGCTAGTGGTTCTAAAAATATGTCTGAAAACAGCACTTGAATTTGTTGAGCTGCACAGAATCACAAACCATGAAAACATCTATTTTAAGAACTGGAGAAGAGCATGTATTCACAGTCCTACCTGGACTGTGTTTTCTTCCGATCACCTCTGAGCTCTTCTCTTTACCCCTAGGACAGAACAGCCCATCTTCACCACTGAAGGAGGATGAGGGCTCCTTCCCCTGCCAGTCCACCCATCTCATGTGGATGAGAAACACAAAGAACTTGGGTGGACAGCACTCAGCTGCTCACAATAGTTGTGCTCTTTTCTTTCTCCCTGTAATGCTTGAGAGCCCTCACAGTCTCTCTACATGTTCAAGGTAGGATGAAAATGGACCCAAAGAAGCAATCTCCCATCACTCCAGAAGGAAAGGGGGCTTACAGGCTTGAGGAGCTTCAGGAAGATGAAAACTGTGACTGAAAGGATTTGCAAGAAAAAGGTAGATGCAGACCATAAGAATTTGCGTCTGTCCAGTGCTTGTAATCATTACTGACATTAAGTTACAATGAATCTCTGAACACTGGGGAATGCCAAAGGACTGAAAGACAGCTACTATATGATAATATTCAGAGCAGGGAAACATAATGATCCAGCTATCCACCGGATGGCAAGACTGGCATCCATCCCAAGCAAAATACCAGGAAAGGTGATAAGCAAGGTGAATTACATCACTTAGCAGAATTCCATGGAATATCATGCTCTTTGGAGTGAAACAAGCTCATTGCAAAGTTATCACCTCTAGTTGACAGAGGAGTTCACTTGTATTAGTTACTAACTAAATTGGTTAGCAGCACAACATTCTGCTTTTAAAAAGCCCCAACAAAGTGTTACAGTGGACAGTTTTCACCTGTAAATAATCTGTCAAGTGACAGAATAAAAAGAAAAGTAGTCATAGAGAAATCACTGCTAAATAGATAAAGTTTTTTAAAGGCCTTACAGACCTCAAGGTTCCATACAAACTCATTGGCAATAATATTTACTAAGTTATAAAAATTTAAAAGATTGATAAATAATGCTCAAGGCACAGTGAAACAGAGCAAGCTGGAGTGCCCAGTAGGTGGTTTCTCTTTATTCACAATGTATTTTAATACAAACAAATGCAAACACTTTCATCTCAGAATAGGGAATGCACGTCATTGATACTGAATAGGAACTGCATCCTGAAATGTGATTCTAGAAAGGAATTAGGGATCAAAGCAAAAAATGAATACCATCCATGGTTGGAGCTGCCAGGGAGGAGCTGCTGCAAAGGCAGCTAATGCAGATGATAACCTAAGTGAAGTGGTTTTACATCTGTTTGAAGATATGATAAGACTGATGCTGGAACAGTGTGTACAGTTCGCATGTAAGTGTTTTTCAAGTAATGTTAGAAACTGGTAAGAGTGAGGAAAGAAGCTAAAATAAATACTTGCAGACTGAAGAAATTTCTTTGCATAAAAAAAAGATTTAGGTGACTTGAATAAAGAGAAGTACTTTCAGGGGAAGATATGAGTACTGAATTATTTTAATCTGAAACATAGCAAGCACTAGAAAGTGAAGCTGAACCCAGATACATCCAAATAAGAAATAAGGCATCAATCTGTAACGTCATGAGCATTTAAACACTGGAACAAAGTACAAAAGATTTAATGGATCCTGTTGTCTTGAAACCACTCGTAGATGGCTTTTTGTAATATGCACTTTACCCTAACAGAAGTTAAACTTAAATTAAATAGAAACAGTTGAGCTGAATGCAGGCATACTCAGAAAAAAAAATCTTTGGTAGCTATAGGAGGTCAGATTACATTATCCAATGATCTCTCCTTTCACTAAATTTTATGAATCATTTCCTGCCTGAATGTGATCACATACCATGCATTCAATGCCTGAACTACAAGAAAGGGCTGTGCAGAGCACAGCTTCAAAGCGGCACAGTTATTGTAGAGGCAGCCTGGGAGTGACAAGGTTGTGTGTGTGCTCATCCCTACCATGCCGCAGCACCATGGTGCAGTTTCATGGTGCAGTTTCACCAGCAAAGCAAGAAGGGGAGGGGGCTGGAGAGTGGCTTTGTTTTTCTCAAGATTACATGTTTCCACCTTGGCAGGGTCAACTCCAGAAAAAGACTTCCAGTCACGATAGCTCATCAACAGGACAGAAATCTACCTGCCTGCTGTCACTAAATTAATTGTGATTAGCACATTTGTGCCAAGTTTTCTGCTTCTAATGAATGGTGATGTCTTACGAGAAAAGATGGTAACAGTTTTGGATATGTCCTTGTAAATAGCATGTTTCCTGCTGAAGCAGCCCCACTTAAAAAAATAACTGGAGCAAAGAATGAATAAGGGTTGAGAAACTGAGTGCCGCACTCAGAGTGCAGGAGCTCAAACTGTTTGGGTTATCATGAAGAACAGCAACAGAGAACTTCCGTACAATAAGTAACTACATTACGTAGGAAACAAACATTTCGTGACAAGAAACAAACATTTCTAGCAAGATCCAATTTACTGAACTTGAGGCTAATTAAATCCAAATAACAATTAAATGACTATCAAAATAATTTACCAAAGCCTGTAGAGGATTCTCCATCACTGAGCGTTTTTTCATCAAAACCTTTTTCTTCACAAAACTAATGGACCTGTGTGTGAAGAATTCGTTGAATTATGTCCAATGGTCCAGTTACATGAGATTGAAACGATCACAGTGGCTCTTTCTGGCCCTAAAATTTCCTTTTCTGCCTCAATTATTTCTCCTGTGCAAGAGCAGAGGGCTATATCTCAAACCTGAGGAGTTTTTAGAAGACTAAAAAAATGTATTTAATGCTTGATTTACAGGGGGTGTTCTGCAAGTACCAGGGATCATATGTTGTCTGACAAACACACATAAAATCTCTCTTTAATTTCCTTTGAAGAAAATGTGTACAAATTTGGCTATGTTTGGAGCTTCTGGAAAAAATAATCCAGATTGCGTGTGCTCAGGAGACTTCTTGTAGTCTGACAGTTATCTACAGCTTCTGCCTGAGCTGAGCACACACCATACCCTTCATTCCTCCCACAGGCATCTGCACTGTGCATATGCATCCCTGTGAGATTCACAGGCCTCCCCTCCGAGCAGCAAAGGCAGCCTTCCCTCTTGCTGTCCCTCCCCATCCTGGTGCAACAAAGGACTCCGAATATAAGGCACGGGAACAAGGAGTCAGCCATGGGAAGGACTGAAGCAGCCTGGGACAAGGCAGGGAGGGAAGTGAAGCAGAAGTCTCATAGTCCTGACTCTCAGCACCCCTTACACCTGCAGAGAGATGCTGTGTTCCAAAGCACTCCAGGAAAGGACCATTCAGGAGCCCTGCTTTTGAATTATCATTAGGAATTCAAAGTAACCACTGAAAATTTGGGGGATTTGCCAGGAATTTGCCAGGTGGCCAGCACCTCCCCACTGCAATCTCCCTTCCAGGTCTCTTATGGGCTCCTTAGCCTTCACTGTCTGCCTTAGGAGAAGCAATCTGAGCACTGGGAGCCAGACTCCTGCCCTGCTCAGAGAGCTGAGGGAAGGAATCGGGGCTCCACAGGGGCTGTAGGAATTAGGGCGGCAGGATGCAAGGTACACCACTACAGCCTGGGACCTCAGAGGCACCAGCCCTCACTTTCTGGGAGCCTTGGTCTGCCCTAAAAGCATTGAGCCCTCAGTACTGCAGCTGGAGGCAGCCAGCACTGAGCTCTGAATGAGCGCGCGCCAAAGGCTGCATCTTCTGGAAAATCATCTCCTAAGTGCCTGGCATCGAGTAAATGAGAATAAGTATTTCAGATTTATCACTTCTAATATGTCTCAGAAGCATAATAAAGATTAATTCAGTGATGGATTTGATGTACTTAAATACAAAAGTCACAATTATCACCAAACAGTCTGTGGCAAAATTAATAGCACTTTTTTTGCTCGGGATTTGAACAGTGCATGGTACGGAGCTGGGACTATGAGGTAAATGAGGATAGTAGAAACAAAATACACAACTTCTGTTTTAGTATGAGATTAAGTTTAATGCCTGTCCACACAAGTGAGGAATTTAACAGCTCAGCTTGATGTTCTTAGAAGTCTTGGTCAATTCAAATGTTTTATGAATTTATGTTTACTCCTGAGTTTCCTAATTTGCAAGTGCTTGACTTTAAAACAGGGCAGCCCTTTGCTACAGGATGGATATGTAACAAGTTCAAGTTCATCAGGGGACTGACTAAATTGTCTCATCAGCCTTTCTTTCTTTATATGTTTATATAAGAAAGCCTGAAATTAAGTTCAAGGACACTTCTTTTGAGCTTTGAGGATGCAAAAAAAATAACTTCTTAAAAAACTTAGATGTAGTTTTGATGGGTTTTTTTAAGTGATGTTTGAAAAATACAGCTGTTTTTAACTTCTAACATTCACTCTGTCACTTGAGGAAGGATACACATGGTAGCACATATAAAAACACACCAAAAATATTAATACTGGGCGTATGTCTAGCACAATACATTGTAGTAACTAGAGCAGTATCTCTCTCTACCAGACCTGACTGTTGTCCTCCACTGTCTATACCACAGACCTTCTGAGGAAAATACGGGGTTGCCTGCCACAGCAGCTGGACTTTTCATAGGAAGGCATGAGCAGTGATGAAAAGTTTTTCTACAGCTGGGGCATTTAGGATACTGTCTGAACCATATGGATTATTTGATGACTAACAAGACAGTCAATCTTGCATTGCAATCTTTCCTCATTAGGGATATTAGTGTAGCATGTTTCACTTTTAAACTCTCAGGAACACAATATCTTTGAGATCTCTGTCCCTCTGCTCTGTTTGCTGGAACCTGACTAACAGGTCACAAGAAAAGCAGATGTTGTGAAAGCATAAGCACCATTTCCATAGCAGATATGACTAAAACCAGTAAGATAGGTCAATGAAATATTTCTACCATGAATGAACAGTGTAGCAAGGCCTCAGCTCAGCTGTCTTCTACCTATAGCGAGGTTCAGGTTTTGGAAGCAGCTTTATGCTGGCAAGACAGAGCTCAGTACAGAGAACTCAAGCATGTCTGTTAACCATATATATAATTTCTGAGAGAGGTTCTGCCCAGATTTAGCTCTGTGCTGTCATGATAGGGCTTCTAGAGCTAATTAGCTATTCAAGTTTATGCAGTTCATTATCTTGTCTTCAATTTTAAGTGAAGGATAAATATCCTTAGATAAAAGAGGATAGCAGTATCCCTTTGAACTAATTGTGTCACCTTTTCTTACAAGACATGTGTGGATGTGCACTGACTGCCTGTTGGAGTTTTTATCCTCATGCCCCAGCCCCTGTTCCACCATAAGGTGGTACATGCTCCAGCACTAACACACTATTGTGATGGGGTAAACATGTTACTTGGAGTCACAAAAATAGCCACAGATTGCAAATGTAATCAAGGACAGGTCCTCCAAGCCCTCTTGTAAGTTCACTGGCATTCCTGGTGTTATTCTCCCAACCACCTATGTTTTAATACCCTGCTTGTCATTTAATCATACTTCAACTGTGAGGTTTGAGGTTCTCTTCGAAATATTAGAACAAGGATCTTTGACAAGACTATTTGCCATCCTGCATCCATCCACAAGGCTAGACTAGAAGTGTGGTTGTATTGGGTTTGTGTAGCCAGGTTTTGGTAGCAGAGGGGCTACAAGAGTGGCTCCTGTGAGAAGATGCTGGAAGTTTCCCCCATGTCCAACAGAGCCAATGTCAGGCTACTCCAGCGTGGACTCAGCACAGGCCAAGGCAAAGCCAATCAGAGATGGTAGTAGTGTCTCTGAGATAACATATTTAAGAAGAAAAACAAAAAAGGTATTGTGCAGAATAAATCGCACTCAGAGAAGAAGGGAGTTAGAATATGTGAACGGAGCAACTCTGTAGACACCAAGGCCAGTGAAGAAGAGGGAGGAGGGATTTCAGCTGCCAGAGCTGAGATTCTCCTGCAGCCTGTGGTACAGCCCATGGTGAGGTGGTAGTCCATGCAGCCCATGGAGATCCACAGGGATGCAGATCCCTGCAGCCTGTGGAGAAGACACACACCAGAGCAAGTGGATGCCTGACAGGAGGATGTGACCCTGTGGGAAGCCTGTGGGAGCTGGCTCCTAGCAGGGACCTGCCGCCCCTTGGAGAGATTGTGTCCAATGAGCGTCTGCCATGGTTTGTGGGGGATCTGTGCTAGAGCAACCTGTTCCTGAAGGACTGCACTCTATGGGAAGGGACCCACACTGGAGCAGTTTGTGAAGAACTCTAGCCTATGGGAAAGAATCAGGCTGGAGAAGTTCATTAAGAGCTGTCTCCTGTGGGAAGAACCCCACCTTGGAGCAGAGGAAGGACTCCTCTCTCTGAGCAGTGGGAGAAACATGCTGAACTGACCATAACCCTGTTCCCTGTCTCCCTGCACCGCTGGGAGGCAAGGAGGTACAGCTGGAAAGAAGGGAGAGGTGAGGGGTGGAAAGAAGGGAGGGGTGAGGGGAAGGTATTTTTAAGATTTGTCCTACTTCTCAAGATCCTTCTCTGATTTTGATTTGTAATAAGTTAAAAGAATTTCCCCTAGCAGAGTCTGTTTTGACCATGACGTTAATCAATGAGTGATCTCTTGCTGCCCTTATCTCAGCCCATGAGCCTTTTGTTACACTTTCTCTCCCCTGTCCAGCTGAGAAAGGGAGTGATTTGGTGCTGGGAGCTTTTGGTGGGTGCCTGGCATCCACCAGGGTCAACCCACCACAGTGGTGCAGTTTTGGAGTAAATGTAAACAGCACGATGGGTAACCCCGAGTTATTCAGGGAGACTCTCCACAGCAGCCAGTAACATGGTGATGGTCTTCTGCAAGAGGGCCAAGATCCAATTCCAAGTCTTTCAAAAAAGCCTGTCCTACACCATAACTATACTCTCATTGCTGTGATTTCTTTCTTTTTTTCCACAAAAGGCTTCTTCAAAGATTTTAGTTGTACTCCAATGCAGAACAGGACTAAAATACATGACAGCTCATATAATTTGAACATCTATTTTTCCATATATATATAGATCATATATAATTCATTGGTATCGTATATTTGCATTTTTTCTGCATCACTAGAGACCGTGTGTAAAGAGACAAAAGTGGCCGACATTGGCCCAGAGACACAGCCTGTCCTCAGAGGAGTCTGTGTGACACCAGGATAACACAGCATAGCATTCTTCCAAAGAAAAGAAGCAAAAGAGACATGGATTGAAGGCCAACAAAATGGAGACTGCTCTAAAAGTTATGAAATGTATGTAGGACTAGGAAGGCAGGCAGGAAAAGCAGTAATACACCTAGATGTAAAATCAGCTTACTGGGGTGAAGGAATCCTATTCTTCTCCAGGCTTTGCACTTCTGTGTTGCTCCTATTCAGTTATTCACTGGAAGAAAAAGAGTAACTGAGGAATGAACTTACAAAAACCCCATAACAGAGGTTCAGCTGAGCTTAGATAGTTACACTTCCAGAGGAAAAAAAACCCCAAACAACAACAACAACCAACCAACCAAACAAACAAATAAAAAACCTTTCTGGGAGAAAAAGAAAAAAGGTGTATTTCTCAAAGCTTGAGATGGAAAATGAGAATGTAGAGAAAAACTGAAATGAAACATTGAATATTTTCTCCTGGAACTCTGAAAGTTATGTTAGCTTGATGATTAAATAGACGTTATTATTACCATTGCGGTTCAGTGTTTTAAAATGTTTGTGCCACCATTGTAAAAACCATTTAGTCTGAAAGAAGCAGGTCACAGATTGGAAACACCCACTGAGAGCCAGGCTGCCATGTGAGTTGTCAAGCTTTTGTTCAATTCTTGCAAGTCATCAGTTTAATGAAGTACATGAAAATAAGAGTGAAAACTCAAAAGTTCCTGGTTTTTCAGATACTGATTCTGAAAACAAAAGTAAAAATAAAATCTGATGTAGCTAATATATTTTATATAAATACAACTAAACAAGTTATACTGTTTGAAAGGCTGTCTAGTTTTGTCTGCTGTGCTGATAAAGCACTACTCCTTCACCTTGGTTTGGATAAGTAAAATACAGTGCATGTCCTCAATTACCAATGTATAAGGCCCATGCAAACATCATAAAGCTCAACAAGGCCAAGTGCAAGGTCCTGCACGTGGGTCAGGCAGCCCCAGGTACAGGCTGGGCAGAGAATGGATTGAGGGCAGCCCTGGGGAGAAGCACTTGGCTCCAGGGAGACCTTTCGGGAGCCTTCCAATACCTAAAGTGGGCCTACAAGAAACCTGGAGAGGGACTTTTCACAAGGGCACATAGTGACAAGACAAGGGGTAATGTTTTCAAAGTGTGGGCAAGTTTAGATGAATTGTTAAGAAGAAATTCTTTACAGTGAGGGAGGTGAGACACTGGCACAAGTCACTTGGAGAAGTTGTAGGTGCCCCGCTCCTGGAAGTGTTCAGGCCCTGAGCAACATGACCTAGTTGAAGGTGTTCCTGCCCATGGCAGTGGGGTAAGAATTAGAATCCAAACCACTCTGTGATCTATAATTCTGTTTTTTCCTCTCCAGAAACATGAATCTCTCCTTTGTAGACAAAATATTCCCATTATCGGTTTGAGATCTATGGATATACCTACCTTTTTCATTTGTGATTTGACAACTTCTGGAATGTTTTATTGTAAATATTTTTACTGTTTTAGAAACATGTCCAGAGACAAAAAAAGTTTAAATACATTTTTAAGTTACCTTGAGTAGTACTGCAGTACTACTCTCTTCTAATATTACTTATGTCTGTTACTACTCTAAGGCAGTATATAAAAACTAATTCTCATTAATAATCCTAGCAGTGTTGTTTTCTATATGCTCATTTAAGTTTTGATCATGCATTTTTAGATTTCAAAATAATAATTTTCATAAACAAGTCATGACTACAAGTATTTCACTTTATATAATTAGGGCAATAGATGAGGGGAAATTTGACCTCTCGCCTTCAGAACTCCCAGAATTTTATTTGTCTCTAAGATAAAAAAGCAAACATTTTATCACATAACACCCTAACACAATATCACTTGCCATAAAGCATTTGCTGCTCTCCAAAACCACCTGACACTTATAGAGAAGCTAGTATAAGATTTACTGATTCTCATCCACTCCTGAAAAGTAATAAACAGGCATTTTTCATGGAGTGAAAATCACAGGGAATCTCCCCAATTATAGGGTAGGAGAGATCTCTTTCATCTGCTTTTATAGCCTGCCTTCCCTCCCCAGTCCCTTAGCACTCGTCTATCCCAAGACAGAAAGATTTTGTTAATCATTGCAAATGGGACTGAAAAGACCCTCAAGAGACTGTACAGAGCATCATTCCCTGCTTCATACAGAAGCAGCTGTACCAAAACCATTCAGAGGTTGCATATCTGAGAAATGGCTTGTGAGCATGAAAGACTTGTCTGTTTTTTCTAGCTAAATCAATTGATTTAATAAAAAAGTGCCACATCTTTCTAGTCTTTTACATGCCTAGGCCATCATAGCTGTAACAACACAGCTGTTAAACCACTCCCCAATGATGCTTGTACTGAAGAAGCACAGTTTCTATGAGAAGCCCAGAGACTTTATTCCGGCACTTAATTATCACCAAAATCACAATTTTTTTCCTAAGCATGTTGAACTAAATTTTCCTTTCTACAACACATGGTATGATTCTATCATAATTTCTTTCCCTAACTGACATTAACATAAATTACTGTTTAAATTCAACTAACTTTGCAGCTAATCCTATATTTCTGATGATTTTTAACTTCTTTCTCTTAGCTTTTCTTCTCTCCAGGCTAACTAATTATTCTAATCTTTACTTGTAAGCAGTGTTTTTACACACCTGATAATCCCTTTTTCTCTCCTCTGGACTCATAATTCTATCTGCAATTTTTTTTCAAGTGCCCTTCTTCCAAATGAGTGCAATACTCCAGCTGAGGACCTACCTTAGCTGAGCAGGATAAAAATATTGATGTACCTCAGAAAAACCATTTCTGTTCTAACACACCATTTTTACAACACTGCAATACTACTGACTCATGTTTAGTTTGTGAACCATCACATTTCCACATCCTTTTCTCCTTAGCCATTCCCTATGCTATATTTGTGCACATGATGTATTACTGACTAAAGATAAGCCTTTGCACTAAACCTTATAGACTCATATCCTGGTTGGTTTTCTGGAGGTTGTGACTGTCAAAAATCACTCTGAATTTGACTGTTATCTTCCAGAGTGCCTGAAACCTGTTTGGTGACCTCTGCAGGCTGAATGACTACATGCTCTGGCCCCTCATTTGAGACATTCCTGAAACAGGGAACAGTCTGACAGATCCTGCGGAGTACCAACCTGAAAGGTAGTCCTCTCAGTATGCCCCTCCAAAATCCCTAATCCCTATACTCCTTTCCCACAAAATAACCTCATCAAATTTTGCTTCTCTATAAATGACCTGAAACAAGAAGAAAGCGCAATGTTTGTGGAATGATTCCTCATTTTGGACAGGGAGAGGGAGGCTCAATCTCACAAGTGCACTAGGAGCTCTCAGATACCAGAAAAATGCAGTTTGGAGAAGCAAATCCCTGTAAGAGACAGCGAGGCCAAGAAGAGCTACTTTCCAAACAATGCTGCCCCAAGTGTAAGGTGAGAACATAATATTTGAAATTTCAGTGAAGAAAAAGTTCAAGAGATTACTTAGCGTCATGACTCTCAGGGATGTGTACACTACCAGATGTAGCAAAGAGCAGCCAGGAAAGAGAGACAGTGACCCCAAAACTGCCACGCATTCAACTTCACTCTGTTTCAGTTGTAATGTTACAGAAGAGGGAGAAAGCCTCTAATGGTGGGTTTCTACAATCCTAAGAAATGACAAAACTTGATTTTATGTGACCACATGTTTTCAGCAAGCTAAACATACTGAAATGACCACCATTCAACATCAATACTAACACAATTAAAGAATGAGAATAAATATAACATATTTAGTGCATGCACAGATATTGGCATTAAATACAGAGCCATAACTCTCATGGATCAGGAAACACTGCAGTCACAGAATAAACACGATTGCAAACACCATGTTTTGCAGCCCTAACTTCATATGGATTGCATCATGCAAATTATTTGTGGTGCCTGGAGATGTAGCCTTAATTCAAAAGCATAGAGAGTATGGTCCAGCCCTCATACCACAAGTACCTGGGTACAAACTAAACGCTTTGTTCACAAATGCTCATACTGAAGACCTTCCACTGACATAGACAGCTAAGCACTGCCACCTGGCACAATTTTACACAGCCATCCTGCACTTGCCCTGTCACTGCACATCAGAAGAAACCTCTCAGAGGGAAAGGATAAGATTCAGAATAAGGTTTCAAAGAGATAAAAGAGATAGACCGGGTCTCTTGTTACTGTAGCTACACACCGGTGAATCTGAGGGTTGCGCTTGAGCGAACAGCTTCTGTCTACCTGGTCTATGCTGAAATAGTTGCATCACACTCTGGCACAGGGAACCTTGGGTCTTCATAAATATTTGGGGTGCATTTAGTTGGTGTTATGTTGGCATTATTTTTTCCACCCCACCTGTGCAACCCTGTCCATCAGTTTGAGTTCTGTAGCTACATATGACATATTTGACATGCTGACAGCAGTACCACACCGACAGGACTTGCTACCAAAAATCTCAAAGTTCAAGACTCTGAAGGTAAGTTGAATTAAATCCAACACGACTGTGATGGCTCTGTGGGAGCTCTGGACTGACAGAGTCATACTCCTAAAGCATTTCCATCTCAAGATGTTCATCTGCTTCCTGACTCTCAGTCAAATTCCTTGCAAAGCACCTTGAAATTTTCATTCTTCATGCAGACTCAGAAGAGTCATGTTCCTCTANTATATATATATATATTGGCATGTACCTTTGACATATAAGTGACCTTATAAGTGACCAGTGCTAGCTGGTAGCTGACAGGAATTTAATTTCTGGGTCAAAGACATTTGCTTCTCGCGCCTTGTTGCAGCAGTGCCCTGTACTGAGCACCAGAAAGTGCTGGACTGAATCCTCCTGTCCCACTTTGCCATGACCATGTGGTGACAGTGTCCACCACCAGTGACCTGTCACAAACATGGAAGTTAGGCAGTAATTGTGTGGGAACATTCACATTGGCAAATATCCCATTGCCTACCCCACAGCCAAATCATGCTGTGCTCTGTCTGTACCAGGGAAGCAGGCGGGAGCTTCCTGCTCTCCAGGTAACCCTCTTCAAGTGGGAACAGGAAGGGCTGAGTAAAATCCCACTTGTGCCACTCAGGCAGATTGGGTTAACAGCCGATGAATTGTGGTTATCTGAGTTATAGCTTATATTTCATGGGTAAGCCAATCCAAATTGAAAATATCAACACTCTTCAGCAACGAATTTGTGTGTGTGGACAGGACTCAAATTAGAAGCAATGTCTCAGTTAGGACAACAGTTATTCCGCAGTGAAGACAAGTCCATGTTATCCAACATCCACTTCTTGGGCTTCAACTTGAATGGTTATTCAAGCATTACTGCAACAAAAAAGCCTTGGCTCACAGTTCCTTCCCAAATTTGGCAATTCCTTGAATTTTCCTCCAAAATCTGCTTTGTCCTAGCCGTCTCTGGGCACAAAGAGACACTCCCACATCCTTTACATTCCAGTTGGGGTTAATTGAACTCACATGTCAGCATGAGTCAGCAGTAATTACCAGGAATATTAAGGAAGGATTTGGCACCGGACTTCGATAATTCAATAGCAGAGCCTCCATCTTCAGTGGGGTCTGAGATTGGCTCAAACGCCTTAAACACGCGACAGCAAAAGCTATATTGAGTTCTCTAGTCTCGTTTAACTACACATGGGCAGTTCCTGATACTGAAAGCATCTTTACTGTATTTTTTGATGTACCTACAGAAAGGAAAACCTAACGGAAAAATAATTTCTGAGTACTAAATCCTGCTCTCTGGAGTTTAAATCTGTTTATGCGCTGAAACCGATGAATCAATATTAGACTGGCTGGCTGGTTTTTGTAAGCACTCGCATTGCAAACAGGGCCTAGAAATGCATTTCCTCCTTACAATTCTTGAGCAGAAATCTGAATCGATGGAAGGCTGAGGTAATAATATACCTCCCCTTCCCATGGCTCAGTTGAAATTGAAATCCTGAAACCACAACCCGAATTTTCCACATACGACTGTTCATTCCCCACCACTCTTCCCGAAACCGTCCCCCTCCATACACCTTCACCCTACGGACTGTGTAGCCTTGTGCTTCCAGAGCCAGGGGCTGGAGGGGTTTACACACTAGCCCAATGCAGCCCCTAAAATCCTTATCTTCTCCTCAACACTGAAGAACACCCGAACACACTTTTGCGGTCAACTATGGCAAAAAAAAATCGTTTGTCACAAACATACATGGACGCAGAGACACTGTGGATGCAGCAGCGAAAAGTGAGGATTGTCTCAGCCTGTGCTCTGGCAGAGGATGCCAGCAGGAGCAACAGAGTTAAAGTCACCATCAAAACCTTAACTGGAAACTCTTTCTGGGTCTTAATATCTACAGTATAAGGTACTTTCTTTTTCACAGAAATAAACTCTTGACCTTCTTTGCAAATTAACCAAGTGTCTTGCCAGTGAATTTGATCTCGTCAGTCATTAAGTCTCTCCCTTAAATGAATTTTTTTAGTCTTAGCCCTGAATCATAACACTCTCTACATTTTCATAAAGGAGAACTGTTTTATTTTATCTAGTACAAACATATGTGCATCAACATTCTTCTCAACAGGCTACTTCTGAACCCAACCAGATCATTCAGTTTTATTTAAATCCAGTCCTGGTTGTCTTTTTGAAACCTCCAACAACTGAATGTCGAGCATATTCTTGGGGGTTTTTTTCCTGGAGGGTTTTTTTGGTTGGGTTTTTTTTTTTTCTGGTTAAATAGCCCATCTCCTNTGAAGGTAAGTTGAATTAAATCCAACACGACTGTGATGGCTCTGTGGGAGCTCTGGACTGACAGAGTCATACTCCTAAAGCATTTCCATCTCAAGATGTTCATCTGCTTCCTGACTCTCAGTCAAATTCCTTGCAAAGCACCTTGAAATTTTCATTCTTCATGCAGACTCAGAAGAGTCATTTTCCTCTAAAAAAAAAAAAAAAAGAAAAAGTCTAATTGGCATACACTAGGCTGCATATTTGCCATCATGTCCACCTTCTTTGCTTTAACCTCAAAATGTTAGAAGAAATTGTGACCTGCAGTTTCCTAAGTGACAACTTGCATATAGAGCCAACAATGAAACTGCTTGTCTCAAAAGCAGCAGCTCCCACTTCTGCTAGCCTGGTATGGCTATATA
>WBMY01010038.1:249582-295382 GCA_013397315.1 Donacobius atricapilla | reverse complement strand
ATGGAAGGCTGAGGTAATAATATACCTCCCCTTCCCATGGCTCAGTTGAAATTGAAATCCTGAAACCACAACCCGAATTTTCCACATACGACTGTTCATTCCCCACCACTCTTCCCGAAACCGTCCCCCTCCATACACCTTCACCCTACGGACTGTGTAGCCTTGTGCTTCCAGAGCCAGGGGCTGGAGGGGTTTACACACTAGCCCAATGCAGCCCCTAAAATCCTTATCTTCTCCTCAACACTGAAGAACACCCGAACACACTTTTGCGGTCAACTATGGCAAAAAAAAATCGTTTGTCACAAACATACATGGACGCAGAGACACTGTGGATGCAGCAGCGAAAAGTGAGGATTGTCTCAGCCTGTGCTCTGGCAGAGGATGCCAGCAGGAGCAACAGAGTTAAAGTCACCATCAAAACCTTAACTGGAAACTCTTTCTGGGTCTTAATATCTACAGTATAAGGTACTTTCTTTTTCACAGAAATAAACTCTTGACCTTCTTTGCAAATTAACGAAGTGTCTTGCCAGTGAATTTGATCTCGTCAGTCATTAAGTCTCTCCCTTAAATGAATTTTTTTAGTCTTAGCCCTGAATCATAACACTCTCTACGTTTTCATAAAGGAGAACTGTTTTATTTTATCTAGTACAAACATATGTGCATCAACATTCTTCTCAACAGGCTACTTCTAAACCCAACCAGATCATTCAGTTTTATTTAAATCCAGTCCTGGTTGTCTTTTTGAAACCTCCAACAACTGAATGTCGAGCATATTCTTGGGGGTTTTTTTCCTGGAGGGTTTTTTTGGTTGGGTTTTTTTTTTTTCTGGTTAAATAGCCCATCTCCTAGAAACTCACTAAATGACGCACAAACATTGTTAGTGTCTGTCTTCAGGGAAAAAAAAAAAGTTTTTTACATGATATAACTTGTTTTTATGCTATTTAAATCATTCTTTTTAAAAGATGTAAAACTACAGCTTCACCCAAAGACGTATAAAATTCTTGTTTACTAAACAAAGCAACACGAAGTCAGAAAAAGCACCAGAGGCTTTGCCTCACTGCGTTTTCGCCCTTTGGTATGTCAAACTGAAACACAACAGGAATCCATAGCGCAGAAGTTATAAACCGCTCAAAATTATTTCCAAGTCAAGTACTGGCTGACCCTAAGGCAAACCCACCCTGTCCAGTTCCAAGCGAGTGCACCTGGGGCTCGAAAGAGGCAATGCGAAACTTTAGTTCACTTGCTTTCCCCTCGAAAGGTCTGTCGAAGCGTCAGTGGAAAGGATGTGGCCAAGGCGCCGCGACGGAGACCTCGGCCGCCCCGGTTTCAGCCCTCGGGACTGAGAAGCACGGCTTGGGCATCCCCCGTCCGAGCGTCGGCCGGCACCGGCACCGGCACCGGCACCCGCCGGGGCTCCCTCCCGCCGGCTGCGGACCGCCACCGGCCCCCGGNCTCCGCCGCGGGACCCACGGGGCAGCCGGGAGGAACCGGGACGCCGCTGCCTGCGGCGCGGTGCACCTGCCCGCGCCGCCGCGCTGCCCCGCTATCCCGGGAAGTTTAAAGGGAAAAGTGCCGTGCGGGTCCTTCCCGCCCCGCGGATGTCTGGAACAGCCTCAGTCTCCCCTGCACCGGTGCCTCTGTCCCCCGGCTGCCGCTCCGCCCGGCCCCGCGGTCGCTGCGCTTGTCGTTTTACGCGGTTCCCGCCGCATCAGCACGGCTCCCTCGGCATCACCGATGCCTTCAGCGCAGCACCGCATTTACCGGCTTCTCCTGGAAGCCGATTAGCAGCTGGCATAACTTCTTTAACTAGCAGTGTTTGCTTTATTCCCCCAGAACGTTTTGCCGACGGATTCCTAGTTCGCACTGGAAGTGGCAGTGGATCCCGGTCAAGCGGCGAGGCCCTCTGCGAGTGGTGGTAGATGCCGGAGTTCGGTAAGTACCTAAAGTGGCACTTGCATGGGAGGCTTGAGGAGAGGACAGATGAAACCAGAGCAGGCTGATGCAGTAAATTCAAAGTAACAAAGTGAAAAACAGCCCTCTCCTTGGCGAGGTGCCAGTCCTCAGCGAGGGGATCCAAACTTTGAACCCCCAGCAGACTTCTGGGACTGGTTGCTGTGGGAACAAACTGTCTGCTGCTCCTCAGACCTGCACTGCTGAGGTGTCCCCTCAGACGAAGATGCAGTGGCAGGTACCACCCATCAGACAGAAGTGCCCTGCACGCACTGCCTTCATACCAGACGGTGTCTGTGATCTATATCCACAGGCAGGGTGGAAAGGAAAGGTCAGTTATCAAGGTATAGGTGGCAGGAATACAGGGGGGAGAAATATATTTTCTGTCCTATATGTGTAATATAGGAAAGCAAAGAATTCTGCTTTTGCTAATCAGAATAGTTTGGGCTGCAAGGGGTCTTCAAAGATCATCTAGTCCAACCCACCTGCAAGGGGCAGGAGCATCTTCAACAGGATCAAGTTGAACATCCAAACAGATTTTGAACATTTCTGTGGATGGGGCATCTACCAGCTCTCTGGATTACGTGTTCAGGGTTTCACAACCTTCATTGTAAAACACTCTCTTCTTTCCATCTAGTCTGAATGACCTAGTAGATGTTTCCATCCATATGAAGTTCTACTCTCAGGTTGCTTGCGGTACAGACAGAATAAAAATGCAGTGCCTGAGGCCTAATTTACTGGGGAAGAAGAGGAGAGGAACAACAGCACCAGAGAGTAGTTGAGTCTTCTCCTCTCTCACCCTGGATAGTCAGTGAGGAGGGTGACCCCCAGCTCAATGGTCAGTCTCCATGGTTGCATTCTCACGGCTTCCCAGCTTTCCCAGCTCTTCAGAGCTGTCTCCCAGGAGTGCCTTACCACCTGACCTCATGATCACTATTAAGTCTTTGGCTTGACTGCTTATGTCTTGGTTTTAGCAGGGAAACTGCATTTTGACAAATGGACCCACATAATAAACTGCTATCTCTCTGTTGCCCATGTTGTTCAAGATGAGGGGAAGCCCAGACCCCGGCCCTCCTGTCCTGTGCATAAAGATGGAAGAGCCCAGCTCACAGGAACACTATTGTTCCAACAAAATAGAACCAGTCAGTGTTGTTGATTGCTCTGTTATATCTTCCCAGACAGAGCCTTGGCTATAAAAATAGATGCAATAATCCACATGGACAGTTGCAATTGTAAATGGCATTCAGAAAGCAAAAATGGAATTCATAGTTTGACACAGACATATCCCCAATCCATCAGGATGTGACACACTGGCAGCGTGTCTGTGCCAAACTATGAATGTCGTTACTTACTTTTCCTCCGAATGCTATTTACGATTGCAACCTTTACTGTAAATTAGTATATATATTTTGTATCAGATTTTCTGAGTGGCTTTGGTACTGTCTACACTTATTATTTTCACAGGATTGAATGCAAGTTAGACTACTTGGGCCACAATAAATCTTTGGGGACTACAGACTGTGCTTATATTAGGAGGATTTGACAGCAGAACCATACCAGCAAAATCCTATCTGGCAGAGTCAAGGCCTATGTTTGGAAAGAGAAATCAAAGGCCATCAACACTGAATAGCTCTCCACTAGATCGAACAATGGTGCTTCTGCTGCCAGGCCATTGACAGGGAGTGATTTACCCAGAAGACAACTGGGGGGTGGAGGGGTGGAACCCAGAAAGTGCTGGATAATGGTGAGACAGTCATGGGACTGCTATTGTTCATCGCTCCTCCTGGTGAACTTAAGGCCACAGAGGAGAGCTAGGAAGCTAGGAGACGTCTTGGTGTGTGAAGAAACATCAGAGATCATTGACCAGACATGAACCAACTTTGAATTAGAAATGATGTTGCCACATGGTATTCAGGTCGTTCCAACAAATCTCTTCCTGAGCTTGTTTGACTGGGACTGGGGCCCCAAGCTAGCATATGTCCACCTTGGAATTTGGACTCTTTTGCACCTGTCTGCATTGATACATCCAAAGACAATGGTTCAGATGCTTTATGGGAGCTTACTCAACGTACAGCTGAATGACCAAGCCTACAGAGAGAATATTTGTGCTGTGTTCTCTTCACTCCCTGTATTTTACATTTTGTTAAATGTAATTACATTTGCCAAGCAAGAATTGTTTTTCATAATCTCATGCTGCTGACTGTTTATACTTATACCAGCTATGTGCAGATCATTTTTATACAAGTTAGGCTTACTGAACGACCGCCAGATACTTCTGTTTTCCTTCTTGAATTTTAATTGCTTACTTGCCCAGCATCTATTTTTAAAATGGAACTGTAAATGGAACAGTAAGTTCCATCACTCAACATAGATGCAGCGGGTCAGTGCTCTCCTTACTCCTCCTTTGCTCCTTCCTGTAGGGAATGTAGAGGAATTATTAAGGAAACTCTCCAGTCTGACTATTCATGAGACTCACTGGTAGTCTATAACACCAGAGACTTTAGCTGCTTCACCCACTTACTAAAATTTTCCTGAATGTGGTTTCAAAGCAAGCATCTTTGAAATATCAGTCTTCTTTTTCCCAAACTCCTACTTGAAAATGTGTGTTCATTCAAAAGGCTGATTTGAGCACTGAACTTAAACTCATCCACACCTTCATTTTCAAGACTATATGCCATCAATTTCTCATATAACCCCATTTAATTTCTGGAAAATAATTATCGATCCCAGTCTTCATCTGTCTTCTTATGGTCAGCATTTCAAGCACCTACATACTCAGAATATCAATTTTATCTCTAGTGTTGCAGCTTTTTTACTCTGACCAGTTTCTCATGTGTCCTTTTGCATACCTTTTTAATATTCCCCATTATTTTTAAACTATTGGGAAGGAAGATGATCGTGTACACGGAACTAGCAGAGACCTGGAAACCAATGTAATTTCCTTTTTGATCCTTTAAGTAACACACAGTATTAGAAAAAAGAGACAGACATTCTTAATATTCTCATAAACACAAGCATTTCCTCATGAAGCAGTACTGGTTGCTTCTTATTCCTTCCATACTGCTTTTATAAACTCTGAAAGTACAAAGTGATTGAAATACACTCAGTCTCCAGATTGCCAGAGTTAGAAATTTCAAACAATTTCAAATTAACTTACTTTCTTTGAATAGTGTTTCAGAACTATGCTATTTCAGGGAGGGGAAAATGGCATATGAGATGTTTGGATAACATTCTTGTTAAACTGCAAGCTGTGCTCACTCTGGATTTAGCCCTCAATTTAATCAACTGCATAATAAATGCAGAAAAATGAAATCACAGCTTTAAAAAAATCTTCATGACCAGATATTTTGTTTAGATTTGGGGGGCTCTGTTGGCTTTTTTTTTTCTTTTTAATTTTTAATTTTTCATGTTGTGCTTACCTGATTTGGGGTACCTCTTTAAAATTACATGCATCTGAGGATTGTCTTTATTAACCTCAGCCGTGTGTTACATAGCAATAAAAATTACATTGTCTGAGCTACTTTTGCTTATATTTACCACTCCTTAGAAAGCTGCAGGTTGGTAAGGCTGATGTTTCCTTGAAGGCTTCCAAATGCTGCAGAGAGAAAAAGAGAATTTTGGTTGCTGCGCTGCTGCTGCTGCCTTCATGCAGGGACCACTGCATCTGCATTCTTGCTTGCTAAGTGAGAAGCCTGTATGGGAGCCTTGGGGAAAAAAGGCTGAAACTGCTGCTTGCTGGTGCCTGGTGCAGCAGTAGAGCTGAGGTCTCAGATAGCATCACTCTGGAAGTGACAGTGACCTTGGAATTGACACTCAGCCACTTTTGTCTTCACTTCCCTGCCAAGGGGAAAGTTGACTTTAGTGGGGTAAGACCTGGTGTCAAAGCACAGAAAGTGTAAGTGGGTGCCTGGAGTGCAGAAGCACCTTTACAAGCCACCAGAGAAAAGGAGATGAAAGAGAAAAACAAAGTGTCTTAACTGCAAAGAGCTCAAAAGAAGCATGAACACTTATAACAAGACATTTCTTGTATCCTTCTCTGGCTTCTGTGTGCTCTAGCTCTGTCTTAACCAATTCCTCTGACCTATCTTTCACAGAGGTCCATATGAAGCTGTGAATTGCAGTAAAATGCAAGGAGAAACATTTAATTCAGTCACGTAGAGACTGGAGAAAAAAAAAAGTTTAGAAATCTAAACTCTATTTTCCTAATGGAAGTAAGCAGAAAGAAAATTATAAGAAAATATTTATAAGAACAAATTATGAGATACCAAGTATACTTTGTCATAGTATTCATTTATTGTAAGAAATTATACAGTCAGTTAAACAAACTTGATTTCCTTAAGTATTAAAAGACAGTGCTAAAACAACAGGCGGAGCAGAGCCCTTACAAGTCAAAATTGCTTAGAAAAAAATCAAAAAATAACTGCATCATGTCAGTGAATTTTTAAGTCAGTTCATTCCACATGGTCCATCTTTCCTCAGACAAGTCAGTTGCTAAAAACAAGCAATAAGTCATCCCCGTTCTTTTATTTTAATACTGTAAAGAGTATTTGTTTTTATAACCAAATTGATTTAAGACTCAGCGTGGCCACAAAACAGATGTCTAACTTGAAAGACACTAATATGCTTTCTTTCCACACTGTTCCAGAAATTTGGGGTGCATGCAACCTTAAACCTAGACTTTTAAGCCCAAAGGAAAACACATTTAGAAAATATATATTATAATAAATAAGCATTTTTATAATGTACTCCAGTGAATAGAAACATGCTTGCTACGCAGCTCTGTAACTGAATTAAAAGCCATGCTGTCAGAAAAGTTGCTATGAAACACTGGATTTAGGTACAGAGGACGTATCACTGTATTAGTACAGTGGATTATGTTTATACCTGTAGAGGGCTCAGAGTTGAGAAAATTTTTATCGACACATATATGAAGAATGTGATGTGTTGCACAACCCAGGAACTTTCATGACCATGTGTAGCACTTCCTCTGGTAAGCATCCAAAATGTTTCATCCTGGGAGATGCAATAACAGAGGAGCACCGAATGCTTCTTCCTTTGACCTTGGGCTCTGAGTTATGACAGTATGGTAACCATATTCTCTTCAGAAAATTGCCTGCTGCCTTCCTCTGTCTGGTGTGTTGACTGATAAAGTGGGAATTGCACATTCATCAGACTCTTCTGGAGCTTTTCCAGTAGAGGATTAGGACTGCTAAAGAGGTTAAGCTCAAATCAAAGGGGACAAAACCAACCACATTGAAGAGGAGAATAATCCTAGTCTTTTTCTGAGTCCTGTATAAGACAGATTATATTTCTGCTATGGGATAAAAGCTCATGGATCTGATATGAAGCTATGCCAGTGCATCTCATCCCTGCACACATCTCACTTGGACAGTGCAGACATAAGGAACAAGTGTGGCTCGCAAGAACCGATCTCACAGTGCTCCACCAGTGGTTCTCTGCCTCTCCTAACCTGCTCCTTCTCTACAGCCCTCAAGAAGAGACTGCCTGAGAAGGGCATATTAGGCTGTTTCCTAAAGGACCCTCTGTTATATGAAGCAGAGTGATATGGGAACAAGTTCCAGGCTGTGATGTGGATGAGCAAAAAGGTGGTAAAGGTGGTGCTGGTCAGAGATGCCCTTAGCTCAGTTCTCAGTTCTTCTGTGGAGAGCTTCCCTAGATACTTGGAGCAGCCTTGAACTGCTCCCTCCCAAAAGGCAGCTGCCCATTAACTGAGGATAGGGCACAGCTGACTTATGCTGTGGAAGACAGAGATGTAGAGCAATTGTTCACTCATGCTCTGGATGTCCTTCTGAATTTCAAACTGTCAGGACAGCACTTACAAATTGTGCATGCATATGGTGACGAAGGGGAAGCTAGACATGGGGACATTTTTGTATTTTCATTGAACTTGAAATGTTAACTACTGTAAACTGTAATTTGATGTCCAGTTTCAGCACCTGGACCTACCAGGTGGTATCCATGGAGGATTTTAAGAAATAAAGGAATTCTACAACTGAATGAGAGCTCTGCATAATCAACATCTTCTTGCCTATCCTACCATAAAGTATAGATCTTGGTGGGGAGTACCATACAGTCTCACCTTCCCCCAGAAAATAGTTTGGCTGTAGGTATTGCATGGGCACGACTCAGTTCCTAATATATGTTACCAAGAGTGCAGATATTATGCACTGTGCTAACAGTAAAACTTCAAATTAAGGAAAAGGGAGAAGTTGAGATAATATTATGAACATAATGAAGTTACTGGAGTAGACTGCATTCCTCAGGATTGTTGTAAGAGGACAGCAACCCGATTTTTAGATCTAAAAGCACTTTGCTCCCTCAAGAAGGGGAGAATTGAGACAGGGGCTTGTCAATTCTTATAATTCTTGTCTTTCTTGGGGTTTTTTTTCTCTCTCTTTCTCTGTCTCATTATTTATATTATTACTATAATCATCATTATTATTATTATTTTGTCGGGTTGTTTTTTTTTTCAATTACCATATTCTTCTTAACTCACAACTGTTACACTTCTTTCTCATTCTCTTCGCCATCCTTCTGGGGGCAGGGAGTGAGTAAGAAGCTGTGTGGGACTTAGCTGCCAACTGGGGTTAAACCACAACAACCTGGTAGTGGTTTTAACACTTATATGCTGACAGAAATCAGGTTTGGGAATACTGTAGCTTAGAAGATAGGAAGCAGATAGGAAGGCCTATAGGTATTTAAGGCTGAACGTGAGGTAATCAGACATCTTGACCCTAACTCCTCTTGGAATTTCTATCTGAACACTGCTGGAATCCTGGAGCTGGTAGCTGTATGTGTTCTTTTCTGTATCTTTTTTGTCTTTCTTTCTCTTTCTTACTCTTTTAACTGTCTCTTCTTGGAACTTTTGAGTAACTTAAAATTGAATGGTCTTAGAGTTCTTTAATTTGAAGGGGCCAAGCTAACTCTTTGAGAGGTGTTGTACGTTAATTGAATGTTGCACTAAACCTTTTGCCAAGGTTTCTCTGATTTTCTAAAGTTGCCAGTAAACTCTTCTTGGTTGTTTTGATCTCTTTAGGATATCTTGTCAGTATTTCTCCCATGCATCTAACTCAGAACAATCATGAGCCCTGCCAAAGACCTTGTCAAGTGAGTTGTTTGGGGCCTTACACCTGTTCTCATAGGGTCTGGCTGTTCAGCTTTGCTATATGCCATGTTACCTCTGTATCAGCTGGCCTTTTTAACAGCCATATACCATTCAATCATCTTAAGTCCCTCTTCTGCCAGGTCATCTGGCAAGTTTAACACTTTCACCCTTCTCTGCTGTCATTCTTGGCCTTTCATTCTATGTCTCCTCCTTTACCTTTTCTTTACTTCAGAGACACCTTAGAAAAATCCTGAAGTTTGTCCCAAAGGCCTTCCTTTCCTCATTCAAACCAGAAGTTCGGTCTTTCCTCACCTCAGCAGGTCAGTACATTTCAGGAACAGGCACAAAGCTTGTGTTTGGCAGTACAAGGCTCCATGGAAAAAATACAGCCAAAGCATTGTTCCTTTGCCATCTTCTTCACTGTGATTTATAGGAGACTTGAGACAGTGATTGGCAACTGTACTATCAAAAAATGCTCTGAAATTATACATACTGAAAATTCAGAATTTTTTTCATGATTTCCTTTGTGATCCAAAATGTATTATGTAGAAAAAAAATCCTTAGCCTGTGCAGTGCTCTGCTCTTGAGTGTTTCTGTGACGGGGTTCATGGTGAGTTGAGATGGCCCCTGAAAGCCAGGTACATAGCCCTGCAGAAGCAATGGCTAGGCTACAGAGCTAATGCAGGGGAGATGCAGTGCTACAGGGACTGATTTGATTGACGCCAGGGAGTGAATGGGGAATAAGGTGGGGTTTGCCTTTAGATATTAAATACTTCTGGATTTTATGATTAATTTTAAAACACATTTAATACAATTAATTATGGAATTGCCTTAACTCCTTAGTGGATACATTAGATATTGGGGATGAATTTTGGCATCCTTTGTAAATACAGAATGCTTAGTACTAGCAGGTCTCATGTTGAGTAATCTGAAATTATCTCAGAGGCAATGAATTGCTGGAGTTTTGGTGTGGCACATCAGCTGAACTTGATGACACTAGACCTTTACACTTATTTCTCCAGCTCTGGCCACTCTGGCTTTGTCCCTTGCTTTCCCAGATACTCATTACTAGAGCGGGGGGGTGGGGGGGATTGCTATCCTTTTGCTAAGCTTGCAAAAGGCAGAACTTTTACTCTCCAGAAATAAAGGAGACAAACCAGAATAAAACCAGACTGAGATGGCATACATAGAAAAATGCAAGTGCAAGTGTTCACATTCAGTCATTATTACTAGGGTGCTAATTCTATTATTCCAGTAATAAAACAGAGTGAAGTAAGGAACGTATAGTCTATTCCTTAGGGAATCCTAAGGAAATCCTTCTGGCACATTTGAGCTTTGAAATCACCATACCAACGCCAGGCAGAGAGCAGTTTTTACTATCTTCTCTGAAATGTTGTCGACAGGACAAATGCTCTCAGGGGAAGGAAGCTGGCTGATGTTGGAGCAGGAGGATAGTGTGCCATCTCCCATTTCTGCAAAGTCTTGTCAGGCGTCAGCTATCTGGTGCACTCTTTCAGGAAAAATCATCAATCTTGTTTCTTGGCACTTGTTGTCTGTCATCACCATCTCTTCTATTGGCCATGCCTAAAAGTGTGGATCTAAATGAGTGTACCACGCCAACAGTCCTGTCCAATTTCAGATCTGGGAGACATGACAGGAGTCTTGCCAAGAGTGCTGTTTGCTTCAAGTTGTGTTGTTGGCCCCTTTCAAATCTTTGATCATCATTCTATGCTGTAATGTCACATCTGCAGCCTTAAACAAGCATTAGTGTCAATTCCACCAAGGGTACCAGTTTATGTGTCCATACAGGACAGTCTGCATCATCACTTTGTCCCAGGGGCAGGCATCTGTTGTGTGTGATGACCAGAACCAGCTGATAAACTCCAGAAGGATTTGCCAGTATGTACCCTTTGACTCCAAGATTGTGCAGTTTGGCCATAGCACAACATTATGGTGTAACAGTACCATCGGTTCACTTTGACCCCAAGAGTGGTAACATGCTTCACACTTCTCCCTCCACCCCTCCCATTCTTCCCATGAAACAACAGGTGGTGCTATGCCTTGAAGCAAGAGGCAGCTGCAGAAGAGTAAGGATTTAAAATGGCTAGCCAGTCCTTGACTACACTCCTGTGATTGCCCCTATGGACGGAGCAGGTTTGGATATCCCTCTGAGGCAAGAGATCAGCTTGGGCAGCGGTTGGATTTAGTGCTGGATTCTTAGACTGGGGCATAATGGGACAAGAGGTTGTATCTGGCTCCCTCTGTCTTTCATAGGAGTTGGAGATCTACATCAGGACTATTGCCAGTCACTGTGGTGTGGGAAGCTCATCTACCATTCACCAGGATTCTGATCGTTTTCTTGTACGGTCTTTCCTCAAGAACTCTCCTTAAATCTCCTCTAAATGCCACTTTTTGCAAATGGAAAGCCTTTGCTTGCTTTTGAGTGTCCAGTTGTGCAGATTAATTTTCCTGGTTTGGGAGTAAGAGGTTCAGGACATCTTAAGCATTTTGGTAGGTATGTCTGGAAATGGAATCCACTTCCTTTTACAGTAGACCATTGCTTGGCAAAAAGGCATATATATAAAAATTGGTTGGTGAGGCAGAACATAATACTATGGTCACAGATTTATACTAATGGTGAGAAGTGGATAATAATGCTCATTTTGCAAACTTGATGATAGTTTTGAACATTCGGAACTTTTGCTTATGTTCTTCTTCACCTCTGCTCTTGAGAGGCTCATCCTGTATATTTAAGGACAGAAAGTCACATGAAAACTCTGGTTTTGTTTTAGGTTCTTAGTGAAAGAAGCTAATACTAAAAACAAATCATGGTGCGTAGTTATAATATTGTCAAAGCAACTTGTGCTTTTCACACGTTCTAAGCAATTGAACTAAGACAAATAGATTCTTGACTAATAGGTAAAATGACAGAGTGCATCACATTTCCCTCTTCCTCTCCTGCTCCAGCATGATCTGCTGCTGTTATTCACATTCTTGTAACTTTTAAGGACAGATATAGTTAGTGAAGGACAGTGAACAATGTTGGCTTAAATATTTGTTCCAGTTGTAATGCTGTTCTGTGGAACCTTTGGGTGAAATATTCTCCTAGAAATTTCAGTACAGTAATTTGTGCAATTCTATTTTAGATTTCTGTCTTTTGACCAATAATTATTTATAATAAATTTACATTGTGCCGTATCACCAGTTATTTGAACAGGAAATATGCCGTCTGATGGCTCATAGTGATTCTCAGATATGGCTGAATTGGACTAAAAACTGGAATAGTATGTATGCTGTTGTGTTTGAATTGCACTTTCTTGCCTTCTTTCCTGTTTTCATTTGATCAGTGGAATCTAGGCGAGCTTAAACCTTTTTCTACCTATCCTTTTACAAAAAAGCAAGTCAACTTAAAAGACAGGTGGTTTCAGAAGGAATAGTCCTCACCTGTGCATTCCTGAATCTTACCTTTGTCTTTACATATAGTATGGATTTCATAACTTCCTTTGAAAGTCTTAAATTCTGAAAGTAACTCTTGAGAGAAAGGTGTTAGGAAATCAGTGGTTTTCCCCCCATTTGAGAGTACTACTTTCCTTTAAGATTCAGGGAAATAATTTCAGGTAGGAGTTTATCTAATAGTTGGGTTTGTTTGATGATTAGGTGACTGAAGTTTTCAACTGAATGCAATTAAAGCACACCATTTTTGTATGGTCAAGTGTAGCTCTTTATGCTCTGCCAGAGCTTCAGTTGTGATGACTGCTGTGGAGCATATGTCTTCTTTTGGTGCTAATGCAAGTGACCAGAAATGTGCAGTAAAATGGGGTGCTCTCTGAAATGCTGCTGCAGCTGTAGCCTTGTAGCCAGCTGATGTCTACTAACAAGCTCTAACCTGATGTTTTTAGTGTGCTGTGCTCAATAGAAATGCTTTCGTATTCATGAAAAGAACTGAAATGAAATCTAGCAGGATATTTGTAGGACTTAGATTTGTATTCCAGTCTTGAAGGTGGTATCACATGGGATGCTGGTGAGAAGCCTGTCTCTCCTCAAATGTGATAAAATGCTAAGCATGGTTTAAAATTGTAACCTCCCTTTCAGCTTGCTTTGGTTTGTCTCAGAAGACCCCAAATGGCTGTTGAATACTTCTAAGTTTGGCTAAGAAAAGTAGAGAAAGCACAAGTGGTTTAGGTTAGTAGTTGAGGTAAGTCTCCCTCTTGAGGCTGTACTGCAGACAAACTGCTGGTACCAGGAGTGGCAGTGCTGCGCTGCAGCCTGGTACTTGATGTCAAGTGTGTTCAAATGGCAGATTAAGCTAGGCATGCTAAAATGTCTCCTATTCCCAGAGTATATGCTGTATTTTGAGATGAGCAGCCACTAGTGAATATGAAGACGGAAAAATTCAGTTAAGGCAGTTATGTTAGCTTTTGTGATATTTTTGTTTTGTTTTGGGTTTGGGGTTTTTGGTAATGTTTGTTTGTTCTGGGGTTTTTCAGGTTTTTTAGCTTTCTGCAATTCTATGAGAACAGGATAAGAGGGAAAGTTTTGAATTTTTAATTGGGTTTGCTTCAGGTTACATGAGGTGTTCTGCCTTTTTTCTCACACTTGTTCATAAAACTTTCCTTTGAGAAACAGGACATGTAGATTTTGCAAGATAAACTGTGTGACCTCACTGATGACAGAGTAGAGGGGAGAAATTGAAGAGCTCTCTCGACATAAAAGTATAGGTGTGTTTTTTATGGAGTAACTCTAGCTTTTGTTATCTAGCCTTAGTCTGACTCATCTAGTAATGGCTTCTGAACACTGGGTACTGTAAAGGAGCGGAAGGTTGAAGTTGTCTGTGTGTTGGGGTAGCAGATAGTTTAGCAGGTGCAGGGAGCTCACGTGTTTGGCCAGAGTTATTGGGCTGGTTCTTGCCTGCAGGGAACTAACCTACTAGGAAGTTCTTGGAAGTAGGAACACCACATTTCTTGAGGAAACAATTGTTGCATGGCTTCAGGGGTTATACGGATGGCATAAGTGTCATTGTGGATCCTGTTTACTTCCTGATGCTGTTTTTTCAAAAGGTTGGTTTCCTCTTTCTCCTCCTTGTCTGGTGCTTCATAAGTAAATCTCCCTAATCATCATGATGTTGTCCAGATCAGCATGCAAAATGAAACCTAATAAACTTCAGCTTAGTTTACCTGGCCAACTTCAAACGTCCTACTTGATGTGGACTTACCTGGTATCAAAGGAAAAGGTAGGTGTTGATCACAGTGGTTGAACTTATATGTTCTGCTGAGAACAGTCATCATGGTGACCAAAGTTCCATGGATATCAAGTAGAGTCAGAAGGGGGAATGAGGGGAGAAGAAGGCAAGGAGGCCTCTATTCAGCACAGACAACCAGTTTGAGTAATTTAAAATTGATTGGATGACAAGGGGGGTTATGCTGTGTTACTGAACTTCCATTTTTTTATTTGGGGAAATAATTTCAGGTAAGAGTTTATCTAATAGTTGGGTTTGTAATGGGAAGTAATGGAACTCCATTGGAGTTCAGTCTCCAGTCTCCTAAGCAACTTTTTACCCACTATTGAAAGTAGAATCTGGTCCACCTGCTATACATCTACCAGTTGTTTCTCTACTGGTACTCCAGTTAGGAAAGGGAGGTACTCCTTGTCTCCTTTTATTTCAGTATTAACAGACCATGGAAAGGAAACTATCCCATGTCCTCTTTCCTGTGCATTCCTTTTTCTGGGAAATCATTATCTGTGGTGGGGAGACAGATGCACTTGTCACATAACTACCAAAGCCTCAAACAGAGAAGTAGGAATACTGTACAGATCTGAAAAGAGCAATCTGTGATTGTGTCATTTCATGTATCCTGCTTGTTTTGCTCAGCTGTGAACGTCGGCGAGGAGTCGGCTTTGTTTCACACTAGAACCTCCTCTCCTGCAGATTGAAGCGTGCAGCCACCTCCTGAAGTCCTGCTCCATAGCATACATTACTTCTGCCTGCAGAGAGTACCTGCTGTTCTTACAATTCATCATCCATCTTCTTCTCTGGGTGGGCAGGGAAGAGAACGATTAAAGTAGTGAAAGCTTGGAGAGGAGTAAGGGAGAATGGGTTGGGAAGACAATTATGAAAGCTGTTTAGGAGACAAGCAAGTAGAGCTGCTTACTTTATGGCCATCCTTAATCACTACATCTGCTGTAGAGGGGCCCATGCACTCTCTACAGGTGAGGTGCACAGTTTTAATGAGATTATCCTCTCTAGGTCAATCCCTGCACTGAGACACTGTCAGTTGTGTGCAGACCATGGGCAGATGACAGACTGACAGCAAGGTTTCGGAAATTCCTTTTTAGTCCTGTTTAAGTGCTTCAATAACCTATTACAAGCTTTCCCATTATTGTTTTCTGCAATGCAAGTCCACTTGTTTTGGTCCTGTTCTCAGTAAAGATGAGTAATAAGTAATCACCATTCCATTCTGAGTCCTAATGGAGGACTTAAGTTTCTTCTAGAAGAGAGAGAAAAACAGAAAAAAAAACCCAAAAAACCAACCAGTCTCCTGTCTTTTTCCAGTCATCATTATTTCTACAGCTCTCATCATTCTTGCTGCCCTACTCAGGTTCACTTTTGGGGGTCTTGTGTTTAAAACTGGGTATTGCTTCAGTTCACTAGTAGGCTCTTACCTGAAACCAGCACTCCCTCATGGCCAGACCAAGGTAGGCTGATGCTTGTCCAGCATGGCTCATTTTTCAGTGTAAAAGGAGGTAAGACGTGAGCAACAAAGCAGCTTACTTATGTTTTCCTGGAGAAAATGTGGGCTGGGGAACACAAAGATTGCAAAAACCTAATCAATACAGAAATTAAGTGCTCATATCTATCTTTTATTAAAGCCTTATAAAGTTAGCCAGTGGATACTTTGCAGACTCCTAAAAAACCTTTTTTCTGGATTCAAATCTTTGTAGAGAAGGCAAAGTACATGTTTGTCCCAAACCAGAACTCAACTCTGTATGTCATTCTCTTTCTTCAAAGGTTATAGAGAGCTCTTCAGAATAACCTATGATTTTTTTTTTCCATAAAAAGAGAGCTTTTCAGAATAACCTATGATTTTTTCCATATTTTTTTTACCATCTTCAAGGTAAGATACAACAACTCCTTTAGAATTAGATAGCCCCAAGCTGTTCATTGCTTTTTCTGAATTCCTATTTATTCCTTACACTAGGGGCTAAGAACCAAAGAGTGACAGGATTAATTAAAACAGCCTGGCAAAGCTGTTTAGGGTAAGGGACCTGCACTAGAATACCCTTAGCCATATTTGAATGAAGAGCTTTGCAGTGTGTATCACTGGAAGTTGTCATGGTCTGGAAATTTTCTTGCCATAGCAGTGCCAGCCTTGTGCAACAGCACTCCCCATAGCTTTGAGGATGACAAGTCTCAGCAGGATGAAAAAATGAAGCAATGGTGATTTCTGGTAGTGTTCTGCAGCAATTTGGAAGATTTCCACCTTCAAGGCTCCATTTCCCAGTATGGAGAAAGACTGTGGCTGGAACTGGTACTTCTCTACGCTGCCGCTGGTAATCTTACCTTCACTAATGACATTGGGAGGGGAAAGCAGCAGCGGGAGACAGTCACCACGCATCGCAAAAGGCAGAAATGTAAGACTTCTGCTACATTCTTACTGCCAGTTTTTAAAATGTAACTACAGCATGAGATCTGTCCCTGACGAGATTGCAGAGACGCACCTTAACCAGCTATTGAAACCCGCAGACGGCTACCAGCATCTCTAAGTGTGTCTTGCTCCTCAACTAACCTCTGTGCTCTGGTGTTTTTTTCTCTATGGCATATGCCATCTGTCCTAAACTCTGCACAAAAGCCTGTGCCATGTAGAAACTGAGATCATTAGTAGAAAACAGCTCCTTCCCCTTCCAGTAGCTGACTTGTTTCTTGTGATCATCTGTGGAGGAAGGACAGATGGCTCAGATCTTTGCCTAGGAAGTGGAGTGGACTGTTCCCCTGCTAGACCCAAGAAGGTCTCCTTCCACTGCAATGAGACAAAGAAAAGGGGAAATATCCCGAGTCCCTCTTGCATGCCAACTGGAATGCTGTCGTTTCTGAGTCACCCACCACTAGGGCTTTGAGTGCTCTCTTCACATCCCTCTTATCTTCTAGTCCAGCCTGACAGACAGTGTGGAAAGAATGTAAGTGGTGTCATTCCAGAAGTCATCCCCCACTGTCCTCATAGCCAGCAGAGAGGGTTTGAGGCATAGACTGTATTGCTTTTCATCTCTACTGGGCCTCCTTCATCCCGGGCTTCGGGCTTGTCTCATGGGAAGCAGAGTTTTCCTGCTATGCAGGAAGAACAAGGCATCTGCTACAAGCCACTTGCCTGCAGAACTTCTGTGCACTGAAGATTCATGTTCTGAATCTGTTCTTTACTCTTTTCCAGTCTACCATTTGGGTTAAAACCAAATATTTTTAAAGCACAAATGGATCATCATCACACCATTTTGATCATAGCTAATGCCCATTCATACATGCTCTGTGGACTTAGTTCTGAAGTTAGCTTTGCCAGCTTTTCAATTTGGTTTGTTTGGTTATATTTAGATAATAAAGAATATATGACACAGCAAACAAATGAAGATATCTATGAAAAAGGGGAGAATCTTATCAATGTATATAATTACCTGAAGGGCAACTGCAAAGAATAACCAGGCTCTCTTCATTGGTATCCACTGGCAGAACCAGAGGCAATGGGTACCACCTGAAAGACAGGAGATTCTCTCTAAACATCAAGAAACACTTTTTAACTGTAAAGGTGACTGAGCACTGTCACAACTTGCTCAGAGAAGTTGTGGCATGTACCTCCTCAGAGATATTCAGGAGCCATCTGAAAATAGTCCTAGGTCATGGTGATGGGGTGACCCTGCTTGAGCAGGGGGCTTGGCTGAGACAACCTCCAGAGGTCATTTTCCCTTCTCAGCCTTTCTGTGCTGCTATGATTTATGATTCTGTGAAAAAGACACAATAAAACTTGTTTAAAATTTAGAATACTCGCTCAAATTTTCCCATCACTACAATAAATTATTGGCAGAATCATAGTTTAAAAGTGTCTTTTTGTTTCAGTTAAGTATAGCTTGTATATTCTCTAAGGAATATTTCGCTAAGGAGGAATTAGATTGTAATCAACATCATGTCAGAATACAGAATTTCAACTTATTTTCTACCCATTTTGTCTGGATCTCCCTTGCTCACACAGAACTCTACTGCACAAGAAAGGACAAACCAATTCTTTGATGAGTCACGCTGCTTATTTTTCTGTCCAAGTTCAAAGTCAATGAATCCTAGCTTTCTTACTACTCAGAAGGAATGGAAATACAGAGACAGAGATATGTGGGGTATTTCTGTGACAAGTGCGTCAGTCTTTCCCTTAGTACATTTCTCCTGTGGTTTTTGTGGTATCCAATATGATACACACCATTCTCACTTTTGAGTGCATTCAGTTCATCTGATGCCTGATCTCTGTCTCTTGTTTATTAGTTGCACTGTTGACACACTCTATAAACCTAAAAGCAAGGAATTTATCATGAAAACATAGGTATTATCAACAGCACAACAGTATTCTTTCTGTGTACAGTGGTCAAAGAGTCAGATATCCTTGTTGGCTTTGTTTGCAATAGTTTGCTGATGTTTCAGTGTGGAAAAGAGGGTGAAGGCTGGTGCTATTCTGGACATGAGTCCTTCACAATCCTTCCCCCAAGAATCACTCCAAGTCCCCAGGATAGAGAAGGAGCCCTTTAACTATGCCTGTAGATTCGACACCTCTGTGTATCTGACAGACCTCTCAAGTGCAGAAATTGCTATCAGGCTTGCAGGACAGACAAAAATGGTGTCCAGAAACAGAAAGTGAAGTCGGACATCTCAGAACTATACACTGGAGATGTCAGAGGAGCAGTGAACCTACAGTGATATCTGGTGGAAAGGAGGAGAACTGGGACAATCCTGTGAGGTATATAGTCCATACCGGTTTTGAAAATCCTGACCCCAGTTTTCTTGGTGGCATGGAAAGTGTCCTCATGCTTCCTGCTTAGACAAGTGGTGCAGTCTTTGGGTAAAGGTACTGATAAATGCCAAGAGAAGGAAGGAAGAGCAGAGCTGATTTAGACCTTCTCCTAGTGGTCATGGCTGCAATGCTTTTGGGAAAGAGTTCATCTATTATTAGCATTAGCACTTTAATAAAGCAAAGAGCTCAGACTCACAGATCCTGTAGGATCTGACTGTAGCACTGATTGTGTTTCTGACAGCTGTGGGTCTCAGGAAGCCTTATTAGCTTGGACTTGATGTCAGAATCGAAGCACCTCTGAGTACTTATGAGGGCCTGCATATTGACAAGTAAGCTTCATGGACAGTGAGGGACTTGAGAGCAGGAGGGAGAACTTCAGGAGTTCTCCTAGTGTCAGAATGGGTCCAGTGGACTGGCACAGATCCAGAGCTAATGGGGCCCTGCTGAAGTGACCCAGCTCTGCCACTGGGCATCTGCATCCCATATACTCACTACTGTGTTCCAGTGGTAGAACACTTTCTAAAGCTACTAAATGCTGTGAGACAAAAGCTGATACATGTTCTTTCCCCATGTCTTACCTTCCTTATCTCTTCTACTGATTGCTGTGTTGCCCATAGTTCCTTTATCCTACTATCACAGTAACCCCAAAGGTTCACATCCAGGAGATGCTGCACATTGCTGCCTCGTTGAGCAGTGAGCTAATAAGCCTTCCTGGATTTAGGTAAGCACTAGGTAGTGACATAAGATGCACAGAAAAGATTGGGATTTTTGCCAAAGGTAATGAGCCCACATGAACTCAAGCTAATAGATGTTCATCTGACAATGTAGCCCAGTAGGAGCTTGGCTGTTCTGCTGACAAGGATAGTATAAAATTTGTGGACAGCAGTAAACTGGCTCCAGACTTACCCAGACAGACAGTGGTCTTTAGTTACTTGTTTACATTCTGTTTCTTCAGTAATACAATAAATATCAAGTTTCCACTCTTCTGGAACTTGAGATAGAGATCTGTCACATTTTTCAGTCTTGGCACAAATACTCTTTTTTAAAAACAAAAATTGGGGCAGGAGGGGGAGTTGAAATCAGAAAACTTGTCATAGATAGTTCTTCTGCTGAAATGAAGGAAACAGATAATACTTGTAGATTTGACTTCATGTAGTTTGTGTAAGTGCCTGGACAGCAGGAGTCCATAGGTTCCTCTTTACTGCCCACTGCAGACTTCCGTTTTTCCCTGAAGTAACTGGAAGCAAAGAACAGTTTGTTATTCATTCAGTTTACTGTGCTTGCATAGCTTACTATTTACTCTTTGAAGTCTCCCTCATGTATAGAAAACTCCTTGATATTTTTGTATATTATATATATATCAGAACACAAAAAATATTTCTGTGTTTATGAGCTCTGCAGGTTTGACTGTGCCATTTCTCATGAGATCCCAGAGGCCAAAGACCATAGAAAAGGGCTCACTCATGAGGTGTAGAGCCTCTCTCAGGTTTCTTCCCTCCAGCAGAAAAGCTGTGCCAGCTGCTGGCTAGAGTGGAGTGCGCCCGAGTTGATGCCTGTTCGTAGCTTTTGGATTACAGCTATCCCATTATAATAAAGGTCTGTGGGACTAAATTTGTAGTCAGTGATAGAGGGCCAAGAGAAATGTGAGAAGAAGCCTATGGGGCTTTCATGTCTGAGATAAAGGAGCCCTGGGCAAGCAAGACGGGAGAGAGAGTGGGGAAAATAAAAAAAAAAAATTAAAAAGTATGTCTTTCTTTTTCTTATAGGCATTAGATGTGGATCCTGTTGGCCATTCATTTAACTCCAAAGAAAATAAACTTGTGGCACCTTTGGGTCTGTAATGTCCCCAGACAGCTGAAGAGGCTGGGGAGGCAAAAAAGAGAATGGGCTGCTGTGTTGATTTGGCATGGCCTGGTTTTTGGCAGTGGAGGAGGGCCACGGAAGTAGCTTCTGTGAGAAGCTGCTAGCAGCTTCCACCATGTCCGGCAGAGCCAACCTCTGGTGGCTCTGAAGACGGACATGCTGCTGGCCCAATCAAAGAGATTGGTAATGCCTCTGTGATGACATATTTAAGAAGAAAATCAAAACAGGGCATGTGCGGTTTTTTTTCCAGGAGTTGCGAGGTGACGCTGCTGGGGCCATGCCAGCACAGCCCTCAGCAATGCGGCACTGCGGCCACCGCCATCTCAGTGTGGCCCACGGCGAGCCTTGCCTGCCTGGTCACCCCTGGCCAGCCACGCCACGGGCAGAAGGGCAGCGGCAGCAGTGGCTTCTCCTTCCCTGCACCCCACATGGGGAGAGGTGATAAACAGCACCAGCACCGCCGCGGCCACCACTGCCCTCATGATGGCGGTGGGGCGGGTAGGGGAAGCACAGCAAGTGATTCCCTGACATAGAATCTGGATGAGATCAACTTTCCAGTGCTGCAGGATCCCGCAGGAATCTTTGAATTAGTGGAACTTGTTGGCAATGGTACCTACAAGCAGCTGTTTTTCTTCTAGTCAGAGAAGAGGATCAAGTGAGGGCGTATGAGGGAAAACAACATGGCGGCACCAAGGTCTGGAAAAAAGAGAGAGGGCAGGTCTTCCAAGCGTCGGAGCCAAGATTCCCCTGCAAGCTCTGGTGAGGACCCTGGTGAAACAAACTGTCCTCTTGTAATGCATGAAGTCCATGGGGGATGCGGAGATCCACTCACAGCCCATAGGAAAAGTGCACACAGCGGAGTAGGTGGATGCCAGAGAAAGCTGTGATCCAGTGGGCGACCCAAACAGAGAGAGAGGGCCCCTGCTTCCAAAGATAGAGAGTGAGGGCCCTTGCTTCCAAACTAGAGCAGCCTATCCTTAGAGGTCACTGTGGACAAGTGACCCGCACCACGACAGTTTTGGGAAGACTGCCTGTGGGAGGGACCCTACAGTGTAGCAGAGAAAAGATTCCTTTCCCTGAGTGAACAGAAGAAGATTTTGACTGATAAACTAACCAAAACCCCTATGCCCTGTCTCCCTGCGCTCTTGGTGGGAAGGGGGGAGGGGCTGGAGGGGAAAAAAGGTGTTTTAAAGGCTTATTTTACTTCTCATTATCCTCCTCTGACTCTGTTGATAATAAATTTACTTTATACCTTTAAATTTGAACCTGTTTTGCCCTTTAGAGTGTTTTCTCCCAATCCTCATCTCAACTCAGGAGCCCTTCATCATTTTTTTTTTTTCTCTCCTCCAGCCAGCTGAGAGCAAGAGAGGGATGAGCAAATGACTTGCATGGGTACCTGGTGTTTGGCCAGTGTCAAACCATGACAGCTGCCAGGTCTTCAGGGGCTGGGGTGGGCATGACTTGCAGGCAGAAGTGGCAGTGGCTGCTCTGGTGGCCAGTGTTGAGGCTGCTGCATGGAGAAGGAACACTGATGGGGCCTGAACACTAACACTCAACTCACCAGGACACATCCAGGCCAAAATGATAAGTGGGGACCAGGGTGCAGCTACTAGCTGGGGCAGCTGCTAGTGGCTCTTACCAACCATGCAGTGATGAAAGTTAGATAGGGTCAGGATGATTGTCTGGATGTCTTTTTTTCCTATTAGTCAAGCAGGTTTTCTAAGTTTATATGTTGTTTCAATTTTTATTTTTCTGGGGCCTCTTTCCTTGGGTCAAAAAATGTGTAGTCTAGAGCCCTTTTGTTTAGCTCTCAGCTTGAGAGTGGGAAAAAGTTACTAATGGCTGACTTCTCTGCATATAATTTAATTTCCTGGGTCTGTGGACAGCAATTGAAATTGGTTCTATTTAGGACATTTGTAGCAAGAGGACCTAGGAGTTGAGTTGGCAAGTACAGGTATTGCTTTCTCTGAAAACCCAACCCAAACAGGAATGCTACCAAGAACTGGGGACTTTGGTTATTTTGTGTGTACTTTAGTGTTATCTGTGCTGATCAGCCTCCTCAGTATTTGGTTGTCTTTGTTTTCATTTTCACATGAACACAATGATGGTGCTTTTAAACCGAGGTATTTCAGGCACTGTCTTACGCAATTTGCTCTTGAGCAGCTGAGACATGGGAGCCTATCTGTCTATGACAAGGATTAGTTTATTGCTTATTTAAAAGAGATCTTGAAAACTTGTTTATAACTGTTTACATACAAATTTTTCAACAATTCAGATTGCCTAAGGCTACGGCATGTTCCCTGTGCTTATGTGCACTGTGTAACCCCCATGTGGCCTCAGGCAAATGGAGTGGTTAAAAGATTTATGCATTATGTGGATAAACAAAATCTGGGAGAATTTCCCTGAGGCTTTGCCTGGATTGGCAAAATGGTGTGATTTTAAAACATGATAGTTAGTACCTGGTATTTCTCATATGTGCTGGCTTGATGAGGAAAAACCTGTATGAAAGAACCAGGATTTTTTAATAAGCCTTACTTGGGCATAGCAGATGCTCACAGCTTGCCCTAACTAATGTTTTATAGGACAACAACTACCATCACTGAAATAAAACCTTTTCTTTCTTAGAGTAGACATAACGTGGCACAAACAAATACCTTGAAGACTTTCAAGAATTTGCCTGCCCGGGCCATGCAAGGAACACACCAGACAGATGGAAGTTTAGGGAATTTCTCTTTCTGAGTAGGAAGCAAAGAGTAGACTGCCAAAATCTCCGGCGGGTTAGGATCCTGCCCTGACCCTTGTGGAGAATTTCCTGGAGCCCGGTGTCAATGGGAACACTTCCACAGGCTGAAAAATTGGAAGATTTCACCTGCAATGTGTTTCCCTTGTTCTGGTTTTGTGTTAAACCCACAAAAGCCTAGAATTTAGTGGAGTGGGACTAGCCAAAGGATGTGGAAAGCCTTGCTCACACTTACTCGGCTTGCAAGCAAAGTACAGCGGTCTATATATAGGCAGTGTCCAAAACTGATTTCTCTAAGGAAGCGATTGATCTCCTCTCAGTGTAAACCAGCCCCTCACTGGCTTAGCTCGAAACGAAATAAAGATGCTGCCTTGGCTTCGAGAGCACCGAAATTTTAGAACAGCCTGGCCCGCGGCAGCGGCGCCGCCGACCCTTGCACAGCATCCTCGCCCCATTCCGGAGCCCCTCTCCGGGGCCGGCTCGGCGGGTGCCGGCGGCGGCCGGGGGATCCCCCNCCGGGAGCTCCCGCGGCCCCGGCCCGCGGCTGCCGCCCGCTGGAGGGAGAGGGCAGGGACGCGCTCTGCACGCCCCCCCGGGCCGCTGGCGTTTCGTCCTCTGCCGCCCGCTGCCTCTCCACCGAGTCCATCACCGAGCATCCCCTGGGAAGGCGCCTGTCCTCAGCGGGACGGCATCGGGACTAGGAGCAGCCCCGGTTACCTGAGAGGTGTTTCTCACGGCGGGTTGGCTGCCCATCACTTCTCACTCTCTGGATTACTCTGCTAGAGCTTCGTTTGTTTGTTTGTTTGGGAAGTGGTTTTTTTGTAATTAAAAAGCTGCTCCTGAGGGCATTTATTATGCGTTCAGCTAATACAAGTTCACCAAACTCCAATTTACAACCCCAAACAACTTCTCCCATTAAGATGGCTGGTATAAGTCATCCTCTTTCACCCATGGCTTTGGGAGATCCCATCAGCCACCCTCAACTGTTCAGTTTCAACACTGGTGTGAAGTGTGCGTGTGAAGTGCAACAATATTTTGTTGTTGCTCTCCCCAGGACTATGTGGGAAGGTAGCACTTCCATGTCTTACCACCATCCTGCCTTTATGTCTCCTTTTAATCCTGTTTGCTGGGTGTAGGCTTTTCACTGTAGCTTCTGCACTCCGGTTCCAAATTCAGAGTTCTGTCTTTGCTTTGAGCTGCCTTTGTAAATTGGCTCATCTCACAGACCAAGCCAGGTTGTATCACGTGCATGCCCTGCCCTGTCACCATTCTCTTGGTAAAGTTGGTGCCAGCTGTAAATGACAGTGATGATTCACACATTTCTGTCAAGATTATTTCTGCTGCTAATGTCTGTGGAACATCTCTGGAGAAATCTTTGACCAACAACTGCTTTTCAAGTGTTTTTATGCCTGTCAGGTAAGTAGATTTAAGGCCATTTAATTTGGACTGTTTCTTTTTCATAAGTCATGCTAGACTGAAACAAGGAGTTTATCAATGCTCATGTGATTTTTATCAGTGCAGTTATCTTTTTTTATCATAATTATGACTTTGCCTAAGAAGAAAACCAGATTTATTTGATAAGATCGTGGGATTTTTTCTGTAGAAGGGACACTAATTACACACAGCTTTCCCTCATGACCCTTTTCTCAACTAGCAACTATCAATGGGCCTTAATTGAAACCTTAAGGTTTCAGAATTTTCCCAATCTTCCCAGATGAGTACCAGTTGAGCAGTAATGTACAGCCATTGTTCCTTGGACTTCTGGTACAGGTGTCCCACACAGTTTAATGAAAAACCCCAGCCCTCCAAATTTGGTCTTTCCCTCTAGAAGAAATCCAACATTCTCTTTTTGTAGAAAGGTCTATGGGATTCTTAGCCATCCCCATATGACAAGTAAGCCATCACCCATAAAACAATATCTCAATGCTTTCTATATACATAAGGTCCTAATACTTTTAATATTTTCCTTTTTTTCTTTTTTTTTCTTTTTTTTTTTTTTTTTTTGTATCAATAACAATTTACCACTGGCATGTACTAATAGGAACATATAGTTGAAAATTTTAAGGGGTTTTGTTCTCTGTTTTGTACACCTCAGAAACTCTCTTGTTGTATTTAGGTCTTCTCATCAAGACTTTTTTTTCCCACAGTTTATTTATTCCTGTTGAACCTCTTTAGCTTCTTGTCTATATTTATTACTATCTATTTCCATTTCCTTCTGTTTGATAAAAAATGCTTGTTGTTCTCTTCACTTAGTCACCAAGAAGATGACGTGTGAAACCTCCCAAACCAGCTGGTTTAGAAATTAAAGGGGTATGGTGGCAAGGTGGTAGAGAACCACTTCAGGGAGCCAGACAGGTTTATAACCATTTGTCATACGAGCTCATTCAGTTCATGGTTTACTTTTATCATGGAACATTCAAATTATCTGGAAAAAAAAAATCCCTATTATAGCATACTGTACTGAGTCTTGTTGATTTGATTACAAGGAAAAATTGTTGAGTTTGATGGTTTCATCAGCCACAAACCTGGTTACTTCTGTTCAGGAATCCAAAGCAGTAAGATAAAGGTTGTAGACAGAAGCCCTCAAACCTGTCTTTTGTTGTCCTGTGGTCATATTCTGGAAATCTTCAGTAAGATTAAATGATCTGAGGAGCACTCTGCTGGCCAAAAGCAATCATCTAGCATGAAGGCTGTTTTAACTCAGTAGAACTATTCTTTCTCTTACTGAGAGTGAATTAGCAAAGAAAAAGAGCAAACCATTTTAGTTTGTGAAGAGTGCTTGAAAACCATCAAACTGAAGTTCTGTCCTTACTTCTATTTATAATTATTCCATACTTGCTCTTTTCTTTCATATCTCGTGAAAGTATTTGTGGTCTTCTCATCAAACACACTGGAAGAGAATTGCTGATATTTTTCTGTATCAGTTAGAAATCAACCTTGTGTTGCTGTAAGAGAAAAAGTCCGAATGAGCTATCATTATTAGCCTTTATCTTATTTGAACCAGTTTTAAGATCTATGAGTTCCTAACTCAAGATTATATATGGAGACCAAGGGTAGCAAACTAAATTAGCAGCAATTAGCTTTAGAACTCATCAAGAAAGGTATTTCTTCACTCTGCTTATATTTGGAACACATTGTTACTTATAATTTACATAGGTTCAGAAATACCTTGCACAGATTTCTACAAGAAAAATCCATTAAAGATCATTATATACAAAGACTCCACTATGGTCTCACAGACACTCTGCCTCATGGAGCAGTGCGTGCTATGAAACATTGTACAGTCACATTTATTTTAACTTTTTACACGGCAGATGCTACAAAACCCTTTCGTAGTCAGGAAATTGGATTAGATGGACATGTGGTCTGACCTATAACAGCTTTTGCATAGTGTTGTGTACATGAATTGAGCTGTCCCTATAGTTGCCTCCCAGTTCCTCTGGGACAGATACTGGAATGCTCGCTATCAGGTTCTACATGTGGCATAGACAAGACAACATAGGCAAACTGTCCCACACTAGTGTGGCTTTCAGCACATACAGTCTGTGCAGAAAACCTAGAGAAGCAGGGAGAAAGGTCAGGTAATCCTTATCCACTTACTGCTCTTGTTCTCCTCTCCTTCCTTCTAAGCACTCAGCCTTGTGGGTTTTCAAACCCCACTTTTCATCTTGCTGCTCGTGAGTGGGACAGATTTTGGCTTTCTTGGAGGTATCACAGCATGGTTTCGTTTCCTGGATTTCTACACAGTCTTTGAACTGAGATTATTGAGGTGCTCTTAGTAGGAACCAGTTCTTTTTATTGCCCAGCAGTGCCAGCTCAGGGTGTCCAGAAGCAAACTGCTGGTGCTTAACTCAAGTCCAAACCTGGTCTGCCAATAGGCCTACAGCAAGAACATTTGAGATGAACCTATGACTGTATCAGCACTTAATCAAACCAAATATAAAGTTCTGTGGTGAATTTGTACAACAGGCCTCACAAGCAGCACTTTCTCCCACAAAATCTGACAGTGCAACTAAGAAAGTTGCTCTGTTCCATTCTGTTGAGTGGCGTTTAGTTTAAGAGACAGAAATAGCACACTCGTGTAAATTAAATGACATTATTTGAAAACAGCTCTGAAAGAATGGAGACTAAAAATCTCATCTAATTAATGTGTAACAATAGACAATGATTTATTGTGAATATACAGTTTCTATTGGCAATATTTAGATATTTCTTCTCAGAAATTCATAATTATTTATGTTTAGTAATTTATGATTAAACATTTTACAAGAAACAAGGCACTAAAATGTACAGTTATTCATCCTTATTACACACGCTATGAGTTTAAAACATATAGTACATTTCTCTGGTTTAAACAATTATTAAATTTCTTCCCCCAGTCGTACTTCTTGTTGAAGCCATGATAACGTGTATTTTAGGGTCCTACTTTTTATCTTTTTACTCACTGTTTCCTTGGGAAAAACAAAGAATTTCCTATGAAAATTAGCTACACAATAAAGATAATGAAAATTACATTCATCACATTTGCAAGGACTCAGACATACTATGAGATCCTTAGAGATTCAAACTATAACATGGGTATTTTTTTATTATTAAAAAAAGTACCAAAAAAATTGTTTAAAGGGGCAATTCCAGAAACTACTTCTGTGCACACCAGAACCATCTCTGGTGGTGTCTGAGACACAAAAATAGTAAAACAACACCTTACAACAGGTGAGGTGACTGGGTTGATACCATGCTAGGAAAATCAGACCAACCTAGTGGCTACCACTATGCTAAAAAGGAGATCTTAATAATGTGTCATTTTAAGCACAATTTAAAAAGCAAAGCCCAGGAAAAACTGTTGCTACTAAAAGGCAAAGACCATAAGAGATACTGTCTAATACTCCATTAAAATACTTAGTATTGGAAGGATATACATGTCCAAGTATCTTATGACAAAATAGCCCAGTACTTAAGTGCTCGCTCTGTTTCAGATTCTTACTGACCATAACCACAAACATGACAAAATTTATTTTACATAATGTTAAAATTCAACCGAATTTAATGTCACATACAACATGGTGCAAAGAAACAGTGGTTTCCTAATTATTTGACCATTTATACAAAAAATGAAGAGTGGCTAGATTCAGGTTTCTCCTTGAGATTCTCAAGCTCCTGTGATGGCAATATTTTAGAGGTCCAATTTTTAATGCTTCTGCATTTGGACTGCAGTGATCTTGAGCCCCCTGAACACACATAGGAAGGTTACCACTTTCAGAGGTTTTCAGAGGATCCTTGAAGTCTCCCTGATCAAACAAAATCAGGCGCAATTTTAGCACTGGTGTACTATATGTGCAACATAGGGGAAGATTCTGCTGGATAAGAAAAAGTGATGGTGGAGAAAGAACCACATGGCACAACCTCAAATAATGCCCTTGGTCACTGCCAAATTAAAGTGAAAGTTTCTTTTTCACCTTGGAGAGATAAAACTTCTCAAAACATGGCCACCAATAATGTACCATCACAAGATGGTAGTACTAGCAGAGATGGCTGTAACACATTTGAAAACATATTAACTCTTGAAGTATTTCCGCTTCTTGGTTACTGTAAAAATAATGCTGTCAAACTGTGTGTATTTTTGGAAGCCAGAGGTTCTTACTCAGCAATACTAGTCAGCCAAAAGCCTAGCAGGTCAGCACCTCTGAAAAGCAAGCCCTGTAACTGCATGAGTGCTGCTGGATGGTAGTTGGTGGTAGATCAGCTTGTACATCTTGTGACTGGAAGTTCAGAAATGCAACCACAAAAAGAAGGGCATGATTAAGGATGAGCCATAGCTTCTGTGGGAAGCAGGACAGACTGGAATATCACTGTATTTGCATTCACTGATTACCAGAACTTATTTTTTCAGCTGCTGTTGTAAAATGACTTAACCTCTGCATCTCAAAAAGATGAAGATCAGATTTCTCATTATTTAACCTTAAACTCTTGAGGAAAAGAAAAAGTGGAAAGTATAAACAAATGCAAAAACCTACATTTAGCTGAGAATACAAAATATTACAAAAAAAAGATGTTTATTTGGTTGAATTTATGCATATATCTAAGTGGGCATGGATTAACACAGTTGGCTTGCTTTTTTTTTTTTTTTTTTTTTTTATTATTTAAGAGTTCTGATAGAAAATGACACCTGTCAGACTGAAGCTCTGTTAATTTACTGCTCTTGGTAATTGAACACCGACAAGGCATAATTTTAAGTTGCCCCATGATTTTGAACATTTTAATGTACAACAATTTTAAAAAACCAATATTTTTACCACCCAAAGCCAGTTTTAAGGATCACTGAAATTGCCCACAGCTGTCACTATGTCCTGACTTGTGTTTGGCAGGATGTAGGCTTAAGTTTGCTGTGCTGTGAGGCTTGAGCCCTTCGTGTCTATGCTGGGTGTAAGAGGAGGGCCTAAATTTAAGCTAATCTTGTCCCACACCTGATGTTCTCAGCCTGGCTCCCTGACAGCACATTTGCACTGGATTTACAGAAGTAGAGTTGGTGGCATTTGGATCAGATTGAGAGCAGAGACCAACACTCATCTACCAAGGCTGTGGCACAGTGTAGAGAAATTTGCTGGCTTCAGTGGGATTGTGGAAATGTAAACTGGAAGTATGCAACTTATTTATCAGTCTCCTACAGGAGTAAAAGCAAGACTTATCCCATAAAGACAGCATTTTAACTTGCTGAGACAAAGCACCATTGTGATAATTTATTTATTATACCTCTAAATTTTCCATCTTATCAATTTTAGAAGGTACTTCAGTGATACAGTTAGCAATGATGGTTGTTCTTGCTGCCTAAAACCTCTTATTTTTTATTCAAATACATCCACCAGGTATTTTGGTGACTGGAAAATATGCCAGACAACTTGAGAATGTGAGCACCTTGCCATGGTTCAACTGGCACCACCATGTGGCTAAGTATATCCCACTAGGAGTATTGCATTTGAGGGAAACAGGATAACATCAGTAGGGGAAGACTTCTTATCCTCTCAGCCACCAACAGAGTGCAACTTAATGCCCATTCTAGCCTTAGAGCCCTCATGCAGACCAGGAATTGAAAGCAAATTAAGTGCTTTTTGGAAACCAGTGTTGCTTTATTTGGCAAGGACTTCTCAATATGCTTCAATTTAGACGGGAAGTTGGAGGTAAGGCAATATTTGTATTGGATATTATTGTTCCCAAAGCAGAGGTTGAACCTCTCTATTAGGTCAGCAGTGATAACTCCCAGCCTACTAAAATTTCTGCCATGGTTTAAATACCAAATTCATCACATTACCTCCCTAATTTGTGTTTTTCAGAGTCTCAGTATTTATAAGACCTTTTTCAAACAAATGGAATTTATGTTGTGTGTGTCAATTCAGACTTCTCACAGTCCATGGGATTAAAATTCAAATAGTTAAAAAGCCAAGCAATTCATTGGGCTGAAGGCGTGATCAGTGGGACCACATAGGTGTCAAACAAAACAAAACAATTTTTGGCAAAGCTTTGGTTAGAGTAAAAGGTCAAATTTCCACACTCTACAATTTAACAGAAGCAGGATTCCTCCTCTTCCCCCCATTATAGTGTGACACAGAATGTGTGGCAGGAGTTTATACAGACAATTCTGCTGGTTCATTTGTGGCTTAGTACATAATTTCAGGGCATAACTCTAAGAGAAGAAAAGTGATCTGTACGTGACCAAATAATAGGCAGAGCTTGAGCAGCTCATATAGCAACTTGTAAGTGCCATTTAAAAAATAAATTGCTACTAAATAGGCATGTAATTCCAGTTTCAGGTTCAGGTCTCTCCAAGAACAGCCTCTTATAGCTGAGAAGGAATATCTGAAGATTTGTGGAATACAATTAATCTCAAGTTGTGCTGAATACAAACACACTTCAACTCTCTTGCCAAATAAATTTGATTAATGAGGTGCTCTAACAGTTGGTTAGAGACTGAAGCACACAACTATTTTGAAGCTGGACTGAACAACAAAAGGAAAACAAACAATTTTAACCAACATTTTAAAAATTCGCCTAGATAAAATAAGGACAATCTACAAATCTGTCTTGCCTTATTTCTGTTAAAACAGAGACTTGTTTCCCTAAATACATATATGTCTAGTGTAGGCTTTGCATCTAGCCAGCTCTTCATCAAGAAGGGAAGAAATTGCTTCTAGCAATTTGAGTGATTAATTTGTTGTTGTTGTTGTTCCTTTTGCATTTTTTTGTGTGGCTGTTTTGACAGACTAGAAGATTTGGCAAAAATACTTCTTAGAGTTTGACCATCTGGTGAGATTCAGCCACACACTTTCCTGAATACAATTGTTTTACAACCCACAGCCATGAAGTGGACAGCCTTTTCCTTTTCCTGGCTGTATATCCTATGCCATTTGGCAGACTATGTGCTGGACAGATTTCACATGGTTTTCCACAGTGTGTGCACATGTGTGTCTGGGTAATGTAGTCTTGGAAAACTGTCCAACACCAGTTTTACAAAGAGTGAGGTTTAATAACTTGTGGGATTCCTACTTGAAAGTAGCTACTTTTCTTACTGTCAGGCACTTGTGAACGCTATGAGAGAGGTGTCTGAAGTCTCAAAGGAAAGAGAAGTGAAGACCATGAGGGGAAATTGTTTGACATGTGTGACAGTGTTACCTGTTGGGACTACTAAAAGCAGTCTTCACTTTGACTCATTCTGAAAACCAGCCCCTTTTTTTTTTTTCTCTTTGACTTTGCAAGTTTTCAATTTGCTATTAACATGACTGATGATGTTGTCAGATGCCTAACCTCTTCACCATTAGAACAGTAAAATTTTCAGAGTGACAGCTAGCAAATTTCTATTTTATAGCTCTAGTTTTAGGCCCAGCAATCTGTCCACATTTCTACGTGCACCTTATTTAGATATCAGAGAATCCAGCTGATCAGCAGCACAGAAGTCAGTCTGTGATACCAGAAACAGAGATCATTGCTTGCTTTCACTGGAAAACACATTATCCTGTCCTTACAGATGGCAACAAATGGTCACCTTCCTTTTTGTCAAAAGTAAAAAATTCAGGAAGAGTGATGATGTGTGAATATACAGTCAGCTGTCTTGAGAATAAACAGAGAAATAATGTGGAAAGACAGGTAATAATCTTACGAAAGCAATTAAAGAGTATCAGACTTTCAAAAATAGCAAGGTAGCTCAAAATATGAAATCACAGGACTACTTGTGAGGGATTTGTCTGGGAAAAAATTAGATATTATTTTAAGATTTACATGTAATTCCTCTACCCACAGAGTAGCAAAATACAAAGTGTAGAAGTTTATTATTTCAATGTCATAATGAGAAAAATACCTGAAAACATGATACTACATGAATGTGTGGCTGTACAGACTGTAACCACAGAGATTCAGAACAAAACTGGAACATTATAATGCAAGAGGGGAATAAGGAAAAGGACACATAAAAGCCACTCTAACTACAACCAGAAAAAATATATCTGCAAAAGATCATTGAAAAACACATATGCAATCATACAAATCCTTGGGAAGGTGCTAAAATTTGATATTGGAAACATACAGAGATGAATGCTCATTAAACAAAATTCAGCACAACATCCTCAGCTGCAGCATATGCTCCAAAAAAGGCAGCCCTGAGCCACCCCTCTTTCTCCAGTCTGCAGTGGGAATCTTGCGATCCTGAGTAGCAATAGTTCAGAGTCTGAGTGCTGAGCCCAAAATCTGAGTGCTGAGCTCAGCCACAGGAGGTGCATCTGTTCTGTAAGGATCGCTTCTCTGAGCAGAGGCTGGGGAAGGCTGAGTTTTCAGCCCTGCCTAAACACATCTCTGCAGTGTAGAAAGGAGCTTCAGAGAGAGGATTTGTGGCAAACAGCAAGCCCCATTGCTCTGGTGATAAAGCAGCCTGGGCATTGAAAGAAGTAGAATAGATGTCAGGATAGGTTGTCAAGGTAAGAACTTTCATTGGAGGAAGCTGTGAAAGGATTCCACTGAGACTCCTCAACTACTGAGAAAGAAGGAAGTTTTTTACCAAGAAACCTCAAACCTAACTTCTGCAGAACACCAAGGATTTAGGAAGAATCAAAATCACTTACACAGCTTCAGCACACTGCATTGCTCTGGTCCCAGTGAATGACTTTGTGGTCACAGACTGTTCTCCCAAATTGCAGGGAGCTGAAATGGAGGAAGTGTGCACCTCCATACAGGCCTTTCTCAATACTAACCTCTCTTTCAAAATCTCTAATATGTTTCCTAGCCTGCTTGCAGAATCCAGAATGTACTGGCAGCAGAGTGGAAAAGGTACCTAAGCATGCTTTCTGTGGAAAGCAAAGGCGACAGTAGAGGAGTACCCATTTCATGCTCAAATGCTGTGATATGGGCAGTCTGGGCAAGAGGAGGGAAAGAGCAAAACACATCTCTGAATGAAACCTCCTGCTCATATTGCTGGATAAAAAACTATGGGTGAACAGAGATATGAGGTAAAAATGCAGGAGAAAAAAAATCCAGACATGAAAAAATTTATACTAGGCAACAAATTAGATTACCTCCAAGGAAAGACAGCACCTGGAGCTAGGCTCACGTTAATTTGGGGAGCATAAGGGAATTCACCACACCTTGTCTAGAAGGCAATTGTTTCTCTTCATAAGAATCCAGAGGGTGAGAACAATGGCCACTACATATCTGGTACACATGTTTTTGTACAGAGTTAAGAAGGGATAATTTTTCCCTGTGTATCTTTCATTCTTGACAAAAAGTTTTATAGCAAATCCAAAAAAGAACAGACATGTTCTCCTTAAAATATGGCTGTAATCTATCTTTGGAAAAACCTGGAGAATATGCATTTATACCTTGGCCAAATGGTTAACAGGAAAAGACAATTATGGGAAAGTATTTGAATGATGTAAGCTAGAAAAAAGTGGAAAGAAGCAAATGGACATTTTGTCTGAGATGGCTATATTACATATAATAAAAGTCAAACACAAGAAAAGATAAAGCCTACTACCAGAGGGAGTAATTACAACAAAAAGGCAAAAATAATTTTTCAAGTAATTTAAATTCCATCACATTGATCACTTTATAAAGCCAAAGCCTGGCAATGAGATACTTACTTCCTCCTGTTGATTTTTTACATTTTTCTGTGTTTAGCGCCCAATTTTACAGCAACCAACAGCCAACTACGAATGGGAAAGCAAGAGCCTGTGTCACCTGTGAACCATCTATTGCCTATACCACAAAACCATGTTGTATAATTTATGTTAGGTGCAACATTCCCATTTTTCCCCTACGCATGTAACGATCATTCTTTCTTTCATACCTTCATCTTGGCACTTTCTAATCTTTCTCTTATGATCTTCTTTCTTTTAAATATGACTTGAATTAAAAAGGTCTATTGCTCAGCCTAAGAACTGTAACTTTTGGTCTCAGAATAAGAAAATATACCAAGAAGCAAGGCATTGTCCACTTAGTACCGTTTGAAAACATGCTTATTTTAAAGGATTTTTAAATATAAAAATAAAACAATCTTTCATGAGCAATCGTATAATTTCCAGGAGTTCAAGCTAATCTTATCTCACATTTTGTGAGATCCTCTCTGACTATTTCATAATTTTCACAGGGCTGTCTAGACCTGGATTGTCTCTCCATTCTTGCCCTCTTCACAGTGCTGAAATTGTCTCCATTTACTTTCACTTAGAACGAGTGCAGAAGGTTAAGACAAATGTCTTAACTAGTTAAGACAAATGTCTTCCCTGTCCTTTTTTTTCTGGATGGTGCCTGAACAATTGTCACAACCAGTCAAATAACTGACTTATCTTCCAGACCACAGAATGCAATCTCAGAACAAGGTCCTCACTTCTGTTTGCTTTTCTTTTGCCTCTACTGTTATTATATCTTCCAAAAGTGTTTTCATTCAGCAGAAAAATAAAAGTGCCCATAACAACATCCTTCTTTGGAATTCCTGCACTTTCTTCACACAGCCAATTTATAAGAATATAGACTTTGTGGTCAAAAAGATCTGTCTTCAGATTTCACCTAGGCCCCATTTTTTTGTCTTGCAGCAGCCCAGCATTTTTTTTCCTCTGTCATGTAAAATGAGTTGTAATAAATAGCTCCCATTGTGATTGCTGGTTTTAGCACATTAAAGGAAGTAGCGCAGGTACCACACTGTTAACCACAGCAAGTCCTGCGGTTGATAATGGCAGTGTTTGCAAAGATGAATCATCAGAGGTGAAAGCAGGTCAAAAAAACCACATACACACACACACACAACCCTGCTCAATCCAAAACAGCCAAAAGGAACTCACTTCACCAGAAAGGACATCCAGGGAAAGAGATAGGAGCATAACTGGGAATGTATGCCTTGTAACAAACTCTGCTTTGAACACATTGGTCACAGTATGGACTTGCCCTCAGGAGCCATCATCTGAAAATTCTTTATTGAATAATGTGATACTCAGATCCTTCAATGAAAATTTATGGTTTTGTTCATTTTTCTCACTGCTTCAAATGATAGTTGTATACCTTCCTGTAAAACAGGTTTTCATATACACCAGAAGTTCTTATGAATCCTTGCATGGTTCTGCATTTCACATTTTCTTAACTCTTGCCCCACTAGAATAAATGATTGCAAGGGTAAAGATTACCTTTATTTGTGCTTTTCTACTATCTACTGTTCTGGATGTCCAAAATCTGTGGGGACCTTCATATGAATGCCTTCATACAAATCATGTCCATCACCCCTCACTGACAGCAAAGGCAAGAAACACACCACCATAACGCACAGGACAGAACAAAACAGAACAGAACAGTGCTTCCAGACAGGACTGATTCCCTTGAACTTCTTCCCACCCTATAAGAAGGAAAAGAGGGTGAGTTTTTTCTTCTAGCTAAGGAGAAATAATCAAGCTAGCTGCTACACCATCAACTATTGCATAGGAAAACACAGGGAGACTTTGCCAATGGACTGGCTGGCTCACTGCATTTTGAGAGCTTTATGAACTCTTAAAAAGCTCTTCCCATCAGAATGACTTCAGGTGAACAGCACACAGGGCTGGCACCAGCATTTGACCCTCCTGTTTGGGTATTCTACTTCAATACAAGATGGGCCTGGAATGAAAGAACAAGCACAGCGGTTTCTGAGGAAGAAGTCACCTTCTGTTTAACTTCTCAAGTGTAAAGGCTCAAACAACTGGAGGGCCATTCCACAACCATTCTCTCAGTCAGCCAACCAGCTGGGAAATATTACTGTTCTTCAGCAGGAGAGGGCTGTTACTACAAGGGGCCCTCTTGCTACTTCTACGAAGAATAAGTAATGGACTGTATTAACTAGTTTATTTTCCCTAAGCCTCAGCATAATGGTCCAACTAATAGCTGTCAATCACCTTTTGTGTCAATAGCAGAGAGCAACTCCAACCCCTGCCTTCATTTGGGAAATGGTAGATAGGAAGAGAGAGAAATCAAAACAAACACTACAGCCTGATGTTTAAAGCTGTTTTCTTAAGAACACCCAATGTAAGAATACCCGGAGTACATTAAATTTCACAAGGATCAAGGGTGCTCTGAGAGGGGAAAATACGTTCACATTTTAGAACACTGTGCATGTCTGTGAGTTAAACAAATCGGAACTACCTACAAATGAACAATAGAGTTTTCCTCTTAGTGAACTATACTGCTGTTTCCCTAAACATTAAGAGTCATAGTGTGTTCACTACCAGCCAGGCGCCTATCCTGTCACTGTACATTCACAGTAGGAAACCCTCTTTCCAGTGCGTGTTACTCATAAATGTGCTAAATCAGACTGACTCTCTGCCCTTCTGTGTTCTAAGGTGAATTAGGATACGGTCTGTTATAGGATGATACTGGCCATTCTTTTGTAATGGTCTGCAGTTTTCTCTCCCAATACATTTTCTTTTTATTTAGCACTTCCATTTTTATCCTGTGTTCTTCTTCAGCCATCTCACACTCTCTTTCTATTTGCTGTATCTTTGCCACATGAACTTCATTCATTTGGATTAACTGGAGTTGCAAAATCGACATTTGCTGATGATGTTCTTCCTCATGCATCTTTTTCAGAGCACTTTCCTGAGACGCTTTACTTCTGTAGTTCTTATCTGCTGTTATTCTGACATCAGAACACGAAGGCTCAGGCTGGGAGGTACCTTCACATACTGGAAAATGTACCAGCTCTTTGTCTTCATCACAAAGTTCTCTGTTTGACACAACAAATGCCTCTGCAAACAAAAGAAGGAAAAGTATTATAGTATTCTCTTCCCTTGCTTCAAGAAACAGAAATGTGATAATATAACTTACTGACATGTGCATCTAAACCTTGTGCTCCAGTAGCAAAGCACAGGAGCCACTACATAATGCAGTTCTGCTACAGAATACTAATGGCATAATGGGCTGAACAGAACCACTTGGAGCTCTGCTGAAAGACCTCCAAGGTTACAGTGGGAGTTCAAAAAACTAAAATGAATGTAGACACTTGTAAGTGGACACCTAAATTTAGGTGACTGAGCCTGGAGCAAAACCTTAATGAAGCCATTTAAGCCAAATCCATGTGAGACTTGCAATATTTTTATGAAAGATCTGAGAGTCAGGTGAAGCTGTATCAACATGAGTATCAAAGGGAATGATATTCCAGTGAGGGAATACTAGGAAGAACACTTTTTATGCTTTCCTTATTTCTGCTGTAGATGTCATAAACACTGTAGTGTATATTTTTAGGAAAAAACCACATTATTCTAACTTTGAGAAGGCTCTACCAATTCTTCTGAAATAAAAGAGACTACACAGGGAGCAGAATAGTTACCACTGCAAATTGGGGTCTCAAAATACATTCCTATCCAAATCTCAATGATTAATTATGGTAAATACAATTATGAAAGAGACATTCCAAGAATGTTATCTAACAATGTAGCTGCTGTTGTCTTTTCAGCAAGGACAATTTTCTATCTGAGATCCTGACATAATAAAATTTGCAAGAAACTGTTGTAGCCACCCCCCCTTCTGGCATTGAATTACTCCTTCTGGGTATGCTTGCCAAATAAAGAAGAATGTAGTGCTGAACTTTTTCAGAAAGGCCATTCCCCAGTGTGGACTGCACTGTGAAATATGGCTGGCTCTACATACTCTTTTTAGTCCTTGAAAACAAAGGAGGAAAGACCTACAGGGAACTCTTGCAGCAGACAATTGTGTATCAATTTACTGCTGGTGGCTTTTTTTTTTTACCAGCAAAATGATACTTTTAAAATGATAAGGATATCCTTGGGATTGTCCTCTGGAAAGCCAGCATGATAGCAACTGTGATGCTTGCCACAAAGCAGCAGATATGTCAAAAACAGATGAAAAAAATTTGTGAAAAACCTCACACCTGTTTAACTCCTGGAGTCCTGGGGAAATACACAGAGCTTTGTAATATCATAGCTCCGAAATTACTTTTCTATCTCCAGCAGTCACAGCTAAGTGGAGAGATTTGAAAAAGAATCACTGGCAAAATCACATACAAAGCAATACTACTTGCATCATTACAGCAACATTTATACCTTGACTAGAAGCATCAGGCTGATATTCAGAGTCTTCTTCTGGTGGGCTCTGCAAAAAGTACATTTGCTCAGGCATTATGCTGGCAATCTTCTCTTTCCCCACGATGTGAGTATTTATAAGTGGACTAATACTCCTTTTTACCTTCTCCCGCCTTTCATGTGCCATTATCTTTTTTGTCCGTGCCTTGATATTTTCCCAGCATTTCTTTAATTGTTTGAAGTCTCGCAGTGATACACTGGGCTGTGAATTATATTCATGAGCTAGTGCTTGCCAGGTGCGTTGCTTCAGAGCAATAGTTCTTGCATCACTTTTTTTACATTCAAGCACGTATTTGTATTTTTCAACTAATGCAAGCAGCACACTCTTCTCCACTTCTGAGAAATATTTAGCAGGCTTTATTATTTCGTTTTGCATTTTCTACTGTTTCTCCAAGAAGCCAAAATTCTATAAAAACAATGATGAAAGGAAAAAAAAAAAGAAAAAACAAACAAACAAACATAAATTAGAACTAGTTGCAGTATCAGGAAAAATTTTGTTTCAGCAAAAAAACCCCTCCTAAGCACAGTTTCTAATTGATTTTATTTTATAGAATAGCTTGTGAGTAGTTCTAGAGTACATAATGGAATGATCAGGTAAGATACAATACAATTACAAGGTTTGTGTTGCCACTTTAGTGGCTACATAGTGCCAGAAGCAGACTATAATGAATAGTTGTCTCTGTTACAATTTATCATGATACTAAATACTCAGCATTTACTTAGTGTCTCGCTTTTAATATTTTGTTTTCCTGTTCATTGCACTTTTTCACTCCCAGAAAGTTTTTCAAGCCCTGAAGTTATGAACAAATTCCAAAATCCAGCCCTCACTAGCTTCAGCTTTATGTCTAAAGCCACCTTCAGTATGTTTGGGTTTCCTTTGGTATGCAAAACCCCCTCTGCTGTCCTTGCTGATTGTGTATAACTAATTTATCCCTTCCCTCCACAATATTTGAAAGCTGTATGAGCAATGATTGAGAAGTTGTCTTTTTAAAGACCTGTCGGCTTGGTTCTCCCCCATGCTCAGTCCCCCCTGACTGATACCCAGTAGGCAGCAGGATCCTGACCTTTATGACAATAGAGAGAAGCAGCATGAGACACAAGGAGAGAAGAAATAACTAGAGAAAGCAACCACATGGAAGGTACAGGTCCTTCCCTTGACTGCTGGCCCTACATGTGTGGCACTTCCTTGCACTTGTGCTGCTGGTCACTCCGGGGAGCCAACAACCAGGCTAAAAAGAGTTTTGGCCTTACTCAACACAGTCACTGATACACTTCCACCATGTTGGCAACCACCTCTCTTCTCAAGCCCAGCTCTAACACAGTCAATAGGAAAAAGGTAGCTGATAACAGGGAATTCTTGGCCATTAAAACAAAACCAAAACCAAAAAAAACCCCAAAAAACAAAACAAAAAAACCCAGTATTGTCGTGAGCTAACAACGTATGGTTGTGAATCAAAATGCATTTTTGCTTCTTTTACCTTTTCACACTTTTCTCCCCCTTCCTTTCTGCTGTAACTCCGTAGCCCAAATTACTTTTAGATTTTGGGCAGAAATGCTGCCTCAGCTCTCATTTCTTTTGTTTTTAATCATTAAACCCAGCAATACAACATGTATAAGATAACTGGTGCATATTCCTAGCAGTCTAGGACTCTCCCAAAATGAATTTTCTAGCCTTTTGCCCATTGTTTCTACTACTTCTCTCATAACATTCCTTGATGATGCACTAAATATCACCTTTGGGTTTCCTCTTCTCAATATATTTTTCCTTAACTCCACTGCACTAGGACTTTCCTTGTGCCATCCTTTCCTCCTCCAAACATCTTAGTACTTACAGTTATTCCCATCTCTTTCAGTAAAGGTAACTACTTATATTTATAAAGAAAGCTAACAGACAAGCTAATATCAAAATGAGAACCCAAGTCTGACGTAAAAACAATGGCTCTCAAGTTGCTGATAAAATATCACAAAGCCCAGCTGTCCTGGTTTCAGCGGACACAGAGTTCATTTTCTTCCTGGAGGCTGGTACAGTGCTGTGTTTTGAATTTAGAAGGAATAATGCTGATAACTCATGGATGTTTTAGTTGTTGCTCAGTGGTGCTTATTCCAAGTCAAAGATTTTCAGTTCCCCATGCTCTGCCAAAGAGCAGGTGCACAAGAAGCTGTGGAGGAGCACAGCCAAGACATCTGATCCAAACTGGCTAAAGGGCTATTCCATACCATAAAATGTTAAGTTCAGTAAATAAACGAGGAGGGAGTTGGCCGGGACCTGCAGGTGGTATTGTGCATCATTTGTTCCTCTTAAGTTTTCTTCCTCTCTGTGTCTCGGTCTCTCCCTCTCTCTTTTTCACTACAAGTATTATTATAGTTTTTATTATATTTTATGTTGTTTCAATTATTAAACTGTTATCTAAACCCACAAGTTTTACTTTCTTTTTCTCATTCTCCTCCCCACCCCACTGGGCAAGGGGTGAGCAAGCAGCTGCACAGTACTTAGTTGCTTGCTGGGGCTAAAGCATGACACCAGCAAAACAAAGGAGTCAAAGAACGGGGGACATAGAGGAACAAAGACTGGAATAGCAAAATTAAGGCAAAGTGAATAGAAATAAGTAATAGTCTAGGTCAAGTCAGTAGCTGAGTGTGGGCCTGATATTTCTGAGAGATTTTAGCCTGCTAGCAGCTGCTAACTTTTCCCAAGGGAAAAATATCTCAAGAAAGCTTCTTCTCAAAACAATCTTGGCAAACAACTATCCTTTCTCAAAACAATCTTTCTCCAGGTAGTGTTTTGCCTTTCTAGTTCTGTTTCTCTAGTTTAGCCAGTGTGATGAGAGAAGCGTCATATCTATTCACCAATCATCTTAAGTCTGTATTGGAACACCTTATAAAAGGTAGTAAGAATCAGACAATAAAGCCTTCTCTATGCTCTTTGACTTCTGAAATATTTAGAGTCTCATCATTTTTTCATGTCCTACAGCGACAGCTAAGCTGTACCCCTACTGAAAAAGGCACCAAACACGTTGGTTTACACGTTCTGTCAGTGCTTGACTGGGTTATCTCCAGCCACAGCCTGACTGGGAAGTTGGTACCTATGTAGGTCCTGGACAGTCACAGTTCTGCTCTCTCTTACCAAATCCTGGTGTCACAAGGACATGGGAAAGCTGAAGTTTTTTCAGCAGACAGGATCTAGGGGACTAAGGGAAAGATCCATAAGAAATCAGAATGTAATAGTGCTACTGCTCACAGAAGGGCTAGTTTATTTTACATGAAAGTAAAAGGAGGAAGAAGGAAGACAGCTGGGGTGGCTGAGCATAAGGAAGACAGTTTCTTGATCCAATATTTCCTTTGTCACACTGTATCAAGTTCTTTTTTATGGTCTGCGAAAACTTATGTCACCCCCATGTTGGTGACAGGAATTCCTCAACAGTTATAAACCCACAGAACAAACTAGGTGTAAGTAAAGAAACTTCTTTCATTGCATACTAGTCTTTACAATGTCTAGGTCTAATAGAAATGAATCTGCTTTAGGAGCTCCTCAAATAAAACACAAATTAGGAAAAAAAAAAAAAAGTAGTCAGGAAACTGACATCCAAGCAAAGGTACTGAAAACTGGCAAGTTTACTCCATGAAACCACTCTGACAACATGTAAAGTAAAAGAGACCTATAATAGAAGAGAACTCTATCTATTAATCTATTTTACTTACGTACTTATTGCACAATTCCAAACCAATAAGTAGCGTTGGACAGCTGCTGAAATGAAATTCTTGGGACTAAATATTAGTTCTCTATCTTAGCCTCAATTCCACCAAGGAATGGGATGAAATGCAGTCCCACCAGCAAGTTGCAAGGCCTGAAAAACCAGGATCACTTCATGTGATTAGAAAGGACTGATTCTACCTTCCACTGTTGCATGTAAATCTTACTAATAGTTTTGAATAGTTTTGAGAGAATCTAAGACAAAAAATCATTACATGTTTATGTTAGAAAATACCTTTATTTAGAAAAACTGGATTTTCAGAACTTTGGAGACTACACTCAAAAAGTTGAACAGTACTACTAGGACTTCTGGATTCCAGGTGCTAAATATCTAGCTACACAGACTGGCCGAGATCAGCTGATGTCAGTAAATACGTGAACAATTTATAAATATGACTTCTGATATATTAACAAATTATGTACTAGAATAAAAGCTCATCTTTCATGGATGGAGCGAATTTAAGTATCACTTTCATACCACACTATCATTTACTTCTATTATTTTTGCTGTGGTAGCATCTGAGATCCCCAGTCGTAAGTTCAAATACTAAACATTAAAGAATGGAAACGTATGTCCTACTCTAAGAAGAATATATTGGTCTTTCCTTCTACTAATCACATTCCTAGTATTTGTTTACTAATTATATTCGCTTCCTAAAGGACACTGTACTTGTGTCTTTTCTGTGAAGAAGCCAGGATTATGATCTAGGATGCATAAAGGAACTGAAGAACTGGGGTGGGCAGTTTAATACATAGAAGAAAAGAGTTTTGGAAGACTCTTCTCAAGCTCTTACATGCTTAGACTACTTTCTTTAATGTATTAAAGCCCATTTGCAATTAGGTGAACAAGAAAGCATTCTGAGATATCAGGAGAAGTCAGAATACTGAGAAGTTGCATCAAAACACCACCATGTATTTATATTCACCTCTTTTTTCTTTATGGTACTAGTCTTAAGTAGACTATTATTCACCTTCTTGCAGCCTACTGGCTCATCTGCAGAATATGAGAAAGGACTCTCACAAGCCCACAGAATTTCCATTTCGAGGCTAAGCAGTCCTTCCAGGACATATGCCTGGGACATGATTTAGCAGGTAGGAATCTGTGCCGAAATCAAAGTAGTTTACTGCATATAGCTCATCTGGTAAAGTGGACTGATTTGTGTGGGCACACGAGGATAGTTGCAGAGTAAATTCTAAGAAACAAAGACTGGAAAGCTTCTCCCACTCTTACGGGTGCCTAGGCTCCAAGATAAATGCAGTAAGAAAGCACTTTATCCTAAATATCTTCTCCTGGCATGATTCAATTCACAACTTGCCTTAAAACAAAGCAGTGTCTTAAGTATTTGGCCTCTCACACAAACCTCTACAGCTTTAAGATAACAGATATATCTCTCAGCTCCTCATCTTTACTGTGAAATGTTGTGCATCATTCTTTTTTTAAAGGCGATAAGGTATATGATGTGATTTGCTGGAAAAATAGCTTGAAAAGGAATTGTACAAGTTTGGAAATGCACATATGTTCACACATGCATTATTTTGCTTGCACACATCTAAACAGACACCCTAGTGCCAATTAGTTGCAAAGAAGACCAGCAAATGGAAAAAAAAATCGGTTTAAATTGGCATGAGTGAGCATTTTTAGTCCATGAAATGTTTTTTTAGGCACAAGAAAATGCAAAGAGAAAGTTATGGTGGAAGACTTGTCCCAAATGTTAAAAGATTACACAAAACAAACCCAAAGAAAAGAGTTTGTTAGTAAACTGTGGTCACTTATGGGGTGAAAATGAAGTTCACTGACCAGTGTCAACAGAATTACTACCAGAAATATTCAAGGATTGATAAAAATAAAATTCATGTCTCTAACTTAACTTGCAGGTGAAGCTCTAAACATAGCCACTAATTAACAACACTGGAAATCAATCAAAATTCTGTCGTTCTCATCCAGTGCTTGAAGGCGAAAGAAAGGCATGGAAATGCAATGACCCAAACTAGTCACAACAGGTTTATATTTCGTTTGAATGACAGAACCAGCAGTCAACAGTGTTCTTCTTCCTCAAATGTTAGAATTTCCTCACCGTGCTTCCATCAGTGTTCCAGGCCTGACCCTGCCTACCTTGAGACTTGAAATCACTAGGTAATTAAGAGCACATTGCAAAGGTGCAAATAAATGAGATCTATATAGAAAATGTGTCTTAATCAGATTTTTAAAAATCCCACCTCCTTGGGCGCTCTCCCCCCACGCTTTAATACAATTGAACAGTTATCATGGATCATCCAGCAAACAAACAACATAATCTATTAGTAAAATTCATAGTACTCTACCCAAATTTCTCCCGTCAGATTTCATATAGCTATACGGAACTGTATTAAAATATATACGTATCTGTACCATATTATACTATAGATACACACAGATTTTAAGCGGGTCATCCTGCTACCTATGGAGGACATCCAAAGCACCTCCCGCAAGCAAGGTAATGGACGCAGGTTGTTATTCCGAACGACTGCCTGAAATCCATCAAAAATAGGCATAATATAGGAATCCTACCAGACTCTCCCGCACCCGAACTTCTCAAACATTAACTCGAGCCTGGTGGGTTTTTTTGGTTTTTTTAAAATCTCCTCGCTAGCTCCTCTTCTGCTGGAAGGAGAAAGGAGAGCAGGTCCCGGCTCCACAAAGGCGGGCGCGGAGGCTGCGGCGCGGTGCGGTGCGGGCGCACCAGCCGCGGCAGCGGGGGGGGCTCGG
>WBMY01010038.1:226810-249427 GCA_013397315.1 Donacobius atricapilla | reverse complement strand
GCCCGGCCGGGCTCCCGACACCCTTCCGCGCCTCTTGCGCGCCCGGCGTGGCGTAGTTCCCGCCCAGAAGCGGGCCGGTGGTGCCGGTGCGGCGGCGGCGTGCGCCTTCCGCTCCTGCGGGCTCTCTGGACGCTGCCGCTCCCGGCCCGCCGGGGTGAGTTGTGCTCAGCGGCGGCCCGGCTCCGGCGGGAGCAGTGTCTGCGTCCTCCCGGCGGGGCTGGAAGTGCCGCGAAGGGCGCTCTCCTGCGTGGGGTTTGGAGCGTCGGGGCCTCCTGCTCCCCCTCCTTCGCTCCCTTCCTTCTCTCCCTCCCTCCCTCCTTCTCTCCCCGTTCCTTCGGCGCCGCGGTCCGGGTGAGAGCGTGTCCCTCTGGCCGCACGCCGCCGTGTGCCTCCGGTTCCCAGGCCCGCCTCGGGCGCTGCGTGCTGCCTGTTCCGATGTGCGTGTGTCATCTGTCCCAGCCCATGCGCGCAGTCCTAGCCCGGGAAAGAAGGGGGAAGCCTGAAATGGTCCGCATCAATTTTTGTTTCATTAGTTTTCGTTCCGAGTAGTCTTCTGGTGACGTTAATGTTTCCCGAGGGAAGCTCGCAGGGAACAATTCTTTCCATGCTGTAGTCTTGCTCTGGAGTTGAAAATAGGATCATTAGCCTGGAAATTTAAAGGTTGAATATAACTAAAGGCAGGGCACAAATGAAAGCTGGAATGTGCCCAACCCTCATATAGACAAGAACAAAAAAGTAAATAGTTTTGTGAAGCTAAAACAACAGTTTGCAATCTTTCTGCACTTTTCCTAGAGTTTTTTGCCATCTAAAGACGGAATATGGACCCTGAAAATGAAATAAAGAAGCGAGTAAACCCCTTTTACTGCAATGTAAGTATTACTTACTGAAAATTGTAACTAATACAAAGTGATTTTGGTGGAACAAAGTCGTACCAAACCAAGTGTGAAGGTTCTTTTTCTCTCTTGAGCAAGCTTGATAAGTAGCACTGGAGCTGAACTTATTTTGGTGACTTTGTCATGTTCGACTTGGATGTGTGTTAAGAATCGCTTATTAAAATGAATAATATTATGCTTCTAAATAAAGGTATTCTTTTTAATATTGAATGATTAAGTGTAGCTTCCGTTCCAAACAAAAAATCCCGATTTCTCTGGTTGTCAGGTTTATTGGTGGTTTTTTACAGCATACTGGGATTTTTAGTGGAGAAGGAAATAGGCTGTTGCTGTTCATTCATGTGAATTTAAACCTAGTCGGCTCCCCGTTCTGAACTGGCCCAGGCATAAAACAGGTGTGAAAGGGAAATTTTCCAAAGCGGGCGAGGCAGGCCCCGAGCTGATCAGAGTCGCTGTGTTAGTGTGGGTGCAGCGCTGAGGGGAACCGGCTCACCTCAGGCACACCTCCTGGCTTGTCACAATTATGCCGTGCCTGTGGCTCACTCTTCCTCTAGAGCGTGTGAGGAAGGTCTTGGATCTGTTTTCACTTACCCACACATGCCCGCACAGAAAGTGTTATGAGATAGCTGCAGAGTTCTGAAGCACCTGAAATTCGTGCGTGATGTGGAGATCTGGTTGATTCCTCTGTGTTTTGGTGGTCTTGGTGTCTTAAAAAATTCAGTTTTAGGAGGCAGCTCTAGTTTGTCTTTGAAGTCATAGTACTTTTGTTCACCTTAACCTATACCAACAGTATGATAGTAGGTCTGTTTTGGTATCAGTGGTATTTTATTTCTCTTGTTCACTATGCAATGCTGGAAATACTTCTCTTTAATCTAGATTTGCAAAATCTGGTGTTCTTCTGCATTAAACTTGCAGACTCACTTCCTTGGAGCAAAACACAAGACGGTAAGATCAAGTTTTGAATGCACCTTTTGTCAGATTTTACCAATTTATTTAGCAATAGATTATGGGGTTTGAAATCTATTTTTTCATGTGGTGTTGAAACATACAATTTCAGATATTTAACTAGTTTTGCTAATTTACTGTTTTCTCTGCCGTGATAAAGTAGAACTTATTTTTTCACATTAGTCCTGTCAGAAAATGTTACAACTTTATATCTAGTAAGGACAATACATGAGAATACATGGCTGTTAGTAAAGGGAGAATGGAATTACTTAAATCATAGACAATCTCCAGAAGAAAAAGGGATGTTTTTCTTTTTTAATTTTCATGTAATTGTTCACCTGAGATAGTCTATGCTATTAATCTAACTTATTTTATAGATAATGAAAGCTTTGCATTGTTATTTTTTGAATCTTAAGTGTCTTTCTTCTTTGTTGGTTGATAACTTGGTAATTTAGATTGAAGAAGCATTGAAAGCTCATGGCATGCGTAAGTGCAAGACTTTTTGCTTCCTGCTGTGTTCTATACCTGCATCTTTCTCCCCACCCCAATGCAGTTGTTTATGAAAAACGTGAGAAAAAGGCTTTCTCAAGACTTGTGCTTTAAGATCTGTCTTGTACTTTTTAATAATATAACTACCTAATCAATCAGTAATGTGAGCAAGAGGTATGCGAAGTTGATTAACAAGCACTAGCTAGAATACTAAAAATCACCTACATTAAATTTTTAAGAAACCCTAAGGAATTCAAGACATTAGAGACCTTCAAAATTGAAAATATAATTAAAAACCCTGTGCTTCCTAAAGCATGTAGAAATACTGTATATACTTTATATTTGTTTTTGAAAAGAGGTTAATTTGCTTCACCTAATTAAGATATTTTTAATACATTTAATACGTTTAATAGATCATTAAACCTTCTCTGGGTCGTGATGAACTAGTTCCAAGAGTGAAGGTTTAACTACATTTGCAGTCGTTCTCCTAATTTGGTATCATGATGCACCAAAATGTATTTTTCTACAGTTCACTGCTCCTAGAATTCGGTTTGAAAGTTGTTGTTCAAGTCAGACATAGTCATTGGACCTACCTGATCTGAGAATTTTTGTTTGAACTGTAAAGGAAATTTAAGTGATTAAATATTTAGCAGCTATATGGTGCTGAAATAAATGTCCTGAAATTCCTGGATGCCCTGAAATGTTTAGAGATATTGAACTTCCCCTCTGCCTACTTCATTGAATTGCCTGACATTAAATAACTTTGTTGTTGTTTGGTGTGAATGTTTTTTTTGTCTTTCGGAGTATGGTGCTAATAACACCAGGGTCATGGGTTCAGTCCTTGTAGAGGATTCAGTGATCCTTGTGAGTCCCTTCCAACTCAGGACAGTCTGTGAATTTGTGAAAAAAATCTCTTAGCACGTTCAAAAGTTAACTGAAACATAGCTCAGTTTTCTCATGTCAACAGAAGCTTGAAGAGTTTTTTCAAATTATTCTTTATACTAACAATTTTATTTCCATTTCTGTGGGATTTTTTTGTTTTGTTTTCTTTTGGGTTTTTGTTTGTTTGTTTGTTTTAGTTGAAACAGAAAGTTGCTTAGGAAAGAAATTGAAAACACCGGCAAAACTTCCTGATTTTGGTAAGAATGTTTAACGCCTCCCCCCCCCCCCAAAAAAAAAACCAAAAACCCAAACCTGGAAGAAATAAAAAGTTTTGAGGTATCATATTACAAGTGATGTCCAGATCTCAGCATGTCATTGGGAATTCCTTACTGTTCATTGTACTTTTAGTCTGCAGCAATATTTTGTTAAGAATACTTCATTTTTGCAACCCAAATGCTTTAAAGAGACTGGAAATAAGATTGGTGGGATAGTGTTTTATAATAACTGACTTAATTTGTGATATGGGACCATGTATGAGCAGGGACTTGTACAGGACTTAATGATCCTTGTGAGTCTCTTCCAACTCAAAATGGTCTGTGAATCTGTGAAAATTATCTCTTAGCACATTCAGAACTAGACATAGTTTAGTTTTCTCATATCAACAAAAGCTCAAAGAGGTTTTTCTAAAGTAGTCAGTTATTTTACCAAAATGTTCTTTGAATTGTACTAACAATTTTATTTCCACTTCTTTCAAATTCCTTCTTCTGTTTTCTTTTTTTTTTTTTTTAAGTTAAAACAGAAAGTTGCTTAGGGAAGAAAGTGAAAACACCTATGAAACTTCCTGATTTTGGTAAGAATGTTTAATGCCACTCCCCACACCTCCCTGAAAAAACAAAAAGTGGAAGAAATAAACAAATTTGAGGTACAATGTTGCAAGTGATGTCTAGATCTTAGTGGGTCATTGGAATTCATTTCTGATCATTGCACTTTCAATATGCAGTGATATTTTGTAATAATACTTCATTTTTGCAGCCCAAATGCTTTAAAGAGAGTGGAAATAAGATTGGTGGGATAAAGTTTTATAATAACTGACTTAATTTTTGATGCGGGACCATGTGAGCAGGGATTCACTTGTATGTGAATTTCCTACAGTGCCACTTGAGCCAGAGAAGTTTTATGGAGCAGAGAAGTTTAATGGACAGACATTGGAAGACCAGCTTAATAGATGTAAAGATTCAGAACCTGCACTTGGTGAGGGCTTTTAATGCTGTAATTGTTTGGTTTTGTGGTATTTACCTTTAAAGACTATGGATCAGGTTTTTTAAAATGTAAAATTAGGTAATGTGTAACAAAATCTTCTTATAGTTGCACTTAGTACCCAATAGTACATTATGAAGTGACAGATGGTAGCGACAAAATCATTGGATTTGGCCTGGAACACGTTTGGTTAGATATCTCTTGTTGACAATAATCGTTAGAAACAATCAAAAGTGACGAGACAGAAATGAACTCTAACTTAAAAGATTGGTGTGGCTGTTTGCAATTTAACTACCTATCCAGTGGAGGGGAGATAGGAATTGACAAATAAAACAACTAGGGACATATATTAAAATACATTCTCTTCTAATTAGTTAAAAAATAATTGTTGCTATTATTTTTTTAAAAAATTGTTGAGTCCTATGTGGTAAACATAAGACATCCTAAAAACATCAGTTTTATACCTTTGGTCTTCAAAAAGTCTAGATACCCAAAAGACAAAATATCTGATGGTTCTGAAAGTCTTCATTGATGTATTTGACATGCAGTAGTAATCTTTTCCTTATATGTCGGCGCTTTATGATTAGTTCTTTTGCAAACAGCACTGATGATTTGTTCCAGCAAACATAAAATTTCCTAAGTTGTTTGTTTTCTTTAAAATACAGGACTTAATTACATAATAGAATACCGATCAAAAGACAATGTTCCTTTTCTCTATGAATGTCAACTATGCTACTGTAAAACAGGATTGAGTAGCATGTTCATGCATGTTTGTGGTTCCAAGCATAGGCTGGCATACTTGGTAAGTTCTTTTGTTTGTTTGTTTTAATGTAATGATTTAAGGAGTCAATTTGTTAGTCATATTTTAATTTTTAAAAAATCAAAATTAAGGTTTTACGTAAGCTTTTGTGAAAGTCTTTTTATTGCAGTTGTGCAACTGTGATGAATACACTTAAAATTCTTCTTACCAGTAATGTGTATGTCTGTACATTGCTTGACACTGAGTTTAGTATATTCTGTTTTGGTCAAGTAGTAATGAAATCTATAACTAAAATAGACTAGAAATAGATGTTTGACTGATTTTTGTGTTATGTAAAAGAACAAGGATCGATGAAGAAAGTATTCCATCTTTCAGATGCTTTAAAAGGAACATATTTATAAATGAACGTGGTACATATTAGCGAATCTGATATATATTAGATTTTTAGATACTGTAACTTGGAATCAGGAGGGAGAAAACCCAAAGCCTATTGCTTTGAGGCTGGACAAGACATGTCTATTCTGTTGCTTGTTTTATGACAGAGCCTTTGAGGTTCATGTCAGCTCACACACATTCAAACACATTATCATTTTCAATATATTTAGAGAAATGAGGCTCTCCAGTCTTTGAATATTTACTTGAGTATCTTGGCTTAGGATGGGCTTTAACAAAATTGAGAAAGCAATATTCTGAAAAGTTTTGATACTTCCCATAAAAGTCTCTCAAAATTGGTATTTTATTCAACATATCTTCAAGTCATAGCTGAGTTCACATAGTATTTTGGGGCAGCTTTAGGCCTAATGTTGGGTGTGCTGCTGTGAATCTGCAGTGGTGTCTTTCATAAACACCATGCTGTCAATGGTCACTAATTCAGACATACATGCTGAGTTTTGATGTTCTCAGCTATTGCATTTGTTGCTTACTTGGAACTGTTTCCTGCAATTCTGAATCTTACACTTATTAACTGTATCTCTGCTAAATTCCTAAATACTATAAAAATATAATAATTCATGAAGGATAACTTTTAAGTCATGTACCTGAGCTGGATTAACTCTAGGTAGCAGAAAACGCAGGAGACTAAATGACTGAAATTTGCTCTGCTGAAAAAAGAGCCTGGGGGTCCTGGTGGATAACAAGCTCAAGACAAGTAGTATACCTTGGTGTCAGTGAAGGCTAGCAGCAAGCTGAGCTCTACTAACAAGCCAGTAGATCAAAGGAAGTGATTATTCGCCTGTTCTTGATCCTTGCTAGGCCATATCCAGGGTATCGTGTTCAGTTTTGTGCTAGTGCAGAAAGCAAGCTCTTTATGAAATTGAGCTAGTCCAGTGGAGAGCTGCCAAGATAGTCAGGGGGCTGAAGCACACTTGTACTGTGAAGAGAAGTTAAGGTAATTGGGTTTCTTCTGGCTGGAGAAGAAAAAGTGTCAGAGGGATCTCACAGTAACCCTCCTGTACCTCAGCGGAGGTTATTAAGAAGGCAGAATCAGACTCTTTTTGGAGTTTCTTGGCAAGAGTATAAATTCAAGCAGGGGATTTTCCTACTTGACATAAAGTTTTTGCTGTGAAGGCAGTCAAGCATTGGAGCAGATTGTCCAGAGAACGGGGGAAATCTCTCTCTCCAGAGGTTTTTAGACCCAAGCAGGCAAAGCCTGGTGCAACCAGTTCAGCATTCAGTGTCAGCCCTATTTTGAGCTGACGAATTGGCTTCAGTTCCCTAAATTATTCTGTGCATAACCATTTTAATAAGTTCTGCTATGTATATGTAGAATTTGATTTATCTCCCATGTTTATTAACTGTGCTACATCTGGAAGGAGTTATGTGATTTAAGGACTTGAATTTATTTTCTAGAGACAACATTATCCAGAGATAGCACAATCTGATGAAGTTAAGGGTAAAGGCTCAGAACTGAACAAAAAAGTTAGGCAAGTTGGATTAACAATTGAGAAGAAAGAAGGAAGAAAACAAATGCAGGTACATTTCTCTTAAGAATTCCAGAAGCTTTATATTTAACAAAGAAACATAGAATGTAATTTCCATTTTGGTGGGCAGATTTGCTTTGGAAGGTAGGAAAAAGTTGCCTTTTTAAACTTTATTACACATGCTTTTTGTCATTTTAGTAATTCTTCCAGGATTATTCTGGACAAAATTTCCCTGAGTGCACAAATAACACAAAATATATATACTAATATTTAATCAATTCTCAGCTCTGTGTGTGTGTAAAATAAATTGTTTCTTTGTTGCTAGGAAACTGCCTTTATAACTTGAATAGTTTCTAAATAATTTCTGTTTTGTAAGCAGCTCCTGGCAATTCTCAGGGGAGCCAGGTACAATTTCTAATAGTACAGATGGAAGTGTGAGAATTTTCAGGTTGGCATGAGATTATCAGCAGTGCTGTGGGATCACAGAAGTGCCATAGGCTTAAATTCTTAGGGAGCTGCACCCTTAGAAACATATTCTTGTGGAGATATCTTCATGTTGCTCTCCGTTGATACTTGCAGTGCAGTGTTGTTTATAATACCTTTTTGTGGACAGGATATTGGTGAAGTTTCTTCTTGGGGTGCACCTTACCACTGGCTGGTTCATAACAAGCTTATTGAGGTGCTCACTGTTCTTTGTGGTACATGTCAGATTCGTCTTCTCCAGCAACCTCAATTTCTGTCAGCATCCTGCTTGTTAAGCAGTGTTTCTTGACAAGATCACTTGCTAATGCTACTTAATGTGCTTAGATGTCTCCTTCCAGAGTGGAGTTCCCAAGGCTCCTATGATAAAGCTGTCAGTCTCCTCCTCAGCTGGTATCCGAAAAAGGCCAGTGTTTCTTTCTGTGTGATACTATCACACTTAGGCTCAAGGATTAAAGCTTGCTCTGATCCTAAAAAAAAACAACTATGGGAATATTGTAAGATCAAGTCAAGAATGAATGCTGTGGAAGGGAGAGATTTCAGATTATCAAATCCATTCTGTGTGCATATCCTTAATTTTTAACCTCTACTTAAGAAGAAAAGCAGCTGACTGTTGGCCGCAACTTTTGACCTACTTAAATTTCTTCTTGACTTGAGACTGTTTATTTTACTTGAGATTTATGTTCATGGATATGAAAATATTTATTTCCATTTATATTTTGTAGAGCTTTTTGTTTTTCTAGGTAGGTTATTACATCCACAGCAATCCATTCTTGATTTAAGGAACTTTTAAACAAAGTGTGTGTAATCTGGTTTAATTGTATCTATAAATTAAATTTTATCTATATCTGCTATATCTTCTGAAACCAGATGTTTAAACCAGCTGTTTAATTTTCTTTTTTATTTTCTAAGGTCTACAAGAAATTTATTTGTGGCAAATAAGTGTCCAGGTTTATTGACTTTTTGAATATCCATTGAGGAATTTACACACATGTGTTTTACACTACTGGTCATATATTCCTAAAATAAAATAAAATTAATGCTGATGAAATAGCTAGGAAATAATTTTATCCACAAAATAACTAACACAAGGGTTTTATTTTTAGGTTGTTATAGGTGTTCCAACAGTGAGAAGGAAATGGCCAGAATGTAAGTGTCCTCAGTGGGGTGCAAATTGTCCATTTCTAATTTGGTCCTCCTTTGATGTAAATCAGACCAGGGTAGTCTCTGCAGTGCCAGATACTCACCAGCATTTTGGTGAAGCGGACAAAAGGAGTAGGTTGGGGCTCTATGCTAGTAGTTAATTTGCAGTACAGAAAGCCACACAGAATTCTTGTAGCACAGCCATAGCTCTTACCTCTGGAAGAAAATGTTCTGTTTTACTAGCCATTAATACTCACAAAATAGTAGGAATGAGGTATCTGTGAGATTTCCCCACTCAATTTAATGTTTTAAAACTCACTGTAGTACAATGTTGTCCAGGTGGACACACAGGATGACTGAATGCCACTTGAGGAAATGCGTAAACTTTGCTATGATTCTCATTGCCTAAAAAATAAATATTTGAATTAAACGTAATGTACTTAATTTTAATGTATATTACTGTGTAAATGGTACCTTGAAATAGCTCAATAGAGGTAATGAAATCATCTAAATTAGCAGTGTTGTACTCTGAGGAGGAAAAATTGCCATCTAGGAAAGTGGTCTGAAATAGTTGAGTTCTTTTCAAATTAGATTTCTTGACTGTAACCTGTTGGTTAATGTGTCTCATTTTGCGTGTGACTTTGTGGCATTTGCATTTGACTTTGTGCATTTACAGTGTTTGCATATTTTAGGAAATGCAAGTGTGTAATTATAACCAGACTAAAAAATACTTTAAACTTTGTTGCTGATATGTAGTTTGTATTTAATATGCTGTCACATAATAATGCTTATAAAATTATTCTTGGTGTTTGTAAGTACTATTGCCGAGGAGCAGAGTTAGGTGACATTGAAGTGCAGTAGTAGAACCACCCTTTATTAAGATAAGTCCATAGTGCTACATTTCAAGCATGTTTGTTTAGTTCTCAGTGCAGAGGACAGCCCTTCAGAAGCTAAAGTTCAGCATGTGGATGCGCCCTTTAGTAATGCGGAACAAACAGAAAATAAAGATGGGAAACTGACAGACCCTACCCAAGGTAAGAGGGAAGAATATTTCTTTTATTGTTTTGTGGTTTGGTTTTTTTTTAATTTTTACCAGTGCATGGGTTATTTACTACTGTATGTTCCTGTTCATGGCTTCCACAGCTGAGTTATAAAGGTGAATTTGCACAGTTGTGTGGATGACCTTGGGATCTGTGGCAAAGGAAGGAATAATCCCAGTGTTTGTGAAGAAAACATTCTACTTCTACTGATTTTTATGTTCAGTTTTTATTTTCCTTACTTAAGTAAGATACCTTACTTCCACCTTTAGGTATTATTGATGTTGTCTTTAGAAGTATTCTTTGTTTAGAATATTTTTAAAATTAAAACACTGGAAAAACATTACTTAATATATTTTTTTATTGTTTTAGATGAAAATAATATTCAGGAGGAGAATAATTCTCAGGAGGAGAATGAAGAGAGGCAGAATGAACAGGCAAAACCAGATGAAAAGGTTGAACCTAATAATGCTATTGAAAGCAGTGAAGGCAACAACTCAGAAAGGTAAAAGAAAAAAATCACCACCTTCAAACCCATTTAAATTAACTTAAAGGAAAATGTTGTACATGACAATTGTTTGCATTGGATTTACAGAGTAAAATCCATGTCTTCTGAAATTGTGCTCAGCTGTAAACTTTTGTCATCAACAGAAAACCTGGTGTGTGTAAAGTGACCTCAGACTTTGCTCTGGATGCAGCTGGCTTTTGTATTTAACTATTATCCTTAAGGTATAGTTGTCATGTGCTACTCAAAATGTTCAAAAAGAATGTTTCCTCATGGTTTAAAACTGCCTCTGTTACAAGTTCATGTCAGATAGTTTGGGTGGTATGTGAACTGATTTTGAAAAGGAAAGACAATCAGTAATAGGTGAAACAGTTGGGGTTTCTTCTTTACAAATGGTTTCCTGGTGGAACCCTAAGTGTTTCAAAGGAGCAGCATTGTTCTAAAATGGTGAAACTGTGCTTGCTGCCTGTGGGCATCTTACTAGGAACAGAGTTGTGAGTGGAGTAACTGTGAGCCTTTGTGTGAGGAGGGCATCTCCAGCATTGGTCATCTCTGTGCAGCACCAGGAGCCGCAGGAGGATATTTGGTAAGGGATATATAGGCATCAACCCAAACACACGACTTCTGTTCCAACGATTTAGTTACTTGTTTTTTCTTAATGGCATTCCCTTGAAATCTGTTCTAACTTCAAACCAGTAATATCTCTCCTGGACATAGAGGGCCAACACCTTTTGCTTGTTTATTGTTAAAGAAGAAATTTTCATGTTCCTAAAGTACATTTTTTCAGACTTGCCTCTCTGTGGAGCAACCATTATGGAAAATGATCAGTTGAAATCCGATTCAAGTCCAGGTTTATGAATCTTTGTGTTTACTTACTGGCTTTCAAAGAACTAACCGTTCTGAATCAGAACTAGTTTGTGAAAACATGAAGATCAGGAAACAAGTAAAAGCTCAGCTGTCCACATCTGGAGATGCTAAGGTCTATTTCTGCCTAGTTCTGATCTTCATTGTGCAGTCTTGTACTTCTAAATTTTAAGAACAGCTTCCTTTGGAATATCACTTAATGTTTTTCTTTTAATCTGGTTTAGATGGATTCTGGATGACTATTAGCAGCCAGGTGTTTCAGTGAGAGACTGACTTGGAAGTTAATTACTAAATTAGGACTTCAGCTTGTTCCTTTACAATTTATATTTGTGAAACTACTGAGAAGATATGAACTCAATATATAGTGTCTTAAAAGAATTAAGATCGGATCCTCACTGACAACTTCTCTCCATTTGAAGATTCTGCAATATCTGAAAATTTCTACGTCTCCTTGTTTCTTTGTAGTTAAGTTTCTGAACAAACAGTCATCTGAAGATGTAAATTATTTTATCATCTGCTGTTACTAAACTTTTGATTCCTAAGAAACATTTCAAGGCAGAGGAAGCTTAGGATTGGCAGTCATATTGTTTTGGTTAATTTAAGAAACACCCAGCCACTCTCAGCCCTGTTTCCTGGGCTTGCAAAGGGATGGAATGAATCTGTAGTAGTTGTAATGGCAGAACAGCACAAATATGGCACAAGAATGTTTAGCCATAGGAATCCTTTTGTGCCCATTATTTGTGTGATGGCATTGTAAAACACTAATTTTTTATAGCTGATTTTTTAAAGGCAAATTTATGAAGTGCTAATAAAAATCTGGCTGTAATTAGGAGCCTTGTCTCCCTGCAATGTGTACAAAGATCTTACAGCTATTACCACCAGTGTCAAGCTTTTTTTATTAACTCTGGGTTTTGGAGCTTATGTGCTTGATAACCACTAAAAAAAACCTCAAACTGCATAAATAATTTTAATGATGACTTGGGACGACTGGGATTTCTCTGAAGGAATAATATATGACCTTTCTTTCAGAGTGTGTCAGAACCACTGTAGGAGTAGTGTGTCAGGAATTTAAACTGATTATCAGTTATTATTGGCTGGCTACACTTCTGCTGTATCAGCCAACTGAATGTTTTATTTATTCTATTTTAAGGTGTGAGACCAATAAACAATCAGAGGAAGAAAACAAGGAAGCTCAGGTGAATATTTTTCTGATAATGGATTACTGCAGTTTCCAAATAGTTGGGGAAATAATTAATATATGATTGGCAATAGTGTTTGCTTATTCAAATTAATATTATTCACAATAAATTAGCTACAAAGTTACTAAGGCAAAACTATAAACAACAAGGTTTTTTCCTACTTTATTCTGAAAACCGATGTACACATTTCCAAGCAGCACAAACAATTTGAATTTTAGAGTAAACATAATTATTATTGTTTCTTTGTATTTATTGCATATATTAGATCTCAGGGCCTCTTTCTTTTTATGTTAAACAGCAAGAATTAACAGCAAATCCTGAAGAATTCACTAGTCAAGAAGAACTATTGGGCTATTTGGTGAGTGTTAAATCTTACCTTGCAAGACAGTTTTTGGAAGAAAATTTAAAAACTAAAAGAAGAAATCACTGGTTTGCTAAGTCTAAAATGTAGCAAGTAATGAAAAGCAGAATGTGGCAGTCTGGTAATCTAACAGGTTACCATTTTGCCAGAAGGCAGGATTCAGAAGGAAAGGAATGTCACTGAATTTATAATGTGTCTATTAATTTTCAAGTTTCTAGACATTGTTTTTTGCCAAGGTATTGGTTTACTGTCAGAGAAATTACTTGCATTGAAAATTAAATTTTTTTCAACTATATCTTAGCTTCACTCCTTAATTACGTGTTTAGGTAATATGACCTTTTTAAACTTTTTTTCTCCTTTTTTTCTCTAACTGGTCTATAATTTTCAAATGAGGAATTTGGAAAGATGCAATTCAGAAATGAAAAGAAGCAGAATGAAGACAAATATCAGAGATAACGTAGAAAGGAAAGAAGGAATTTTTAAGAAATAAAATGCAAGTTGTGTATTTAAAATGCCCTCGCCCTGGCCCAGTGTGCCAGAACTGCAAAATCTGCCTCTCTAAAGTAAGTGTCAGAACGCCAGAATTCTGTTCAGTTGTTGAAAATGTGTATTATGTACACATGCACAGCAGTGATAAAATCAATAAGAGTGGAAAGCTGGCACTTTCCAGTTGTTAGATGTGTGGTCTTGCACACAGAAATGGTGATTTTCATAAAAGCATTGACAAACTCTACAGAAATCTTTACTGATACTTGCTTGACTGATCAACTGCATGGTAATTTAGGCACTACTGACTATCATAAAATAGTTTTCTTCTCTTTTTTTAATAGGGAATTATTAGGTATAGAGTTTACACCTTGTTAATAAAACGAATTTGTTTTGAGGCATCTTCTTGTTGGTGTGATTGTCCTCTGAGAAGAAAAGAGTACTGTTGGGAATGTGACTGGAACAATGTTCCATTTTGGAAAGTGTGAAAATCGTTTATTTTTGCATCTACAGTAATTTTTTCAGAAGCTGCATTGTGTTTCTACTGTTGGATTCAAAAGTTTCTTATGTGGTGAAAAGTAATTTCACAGGTGTCTTTTTTGTACTTGTTGCTTGTATTCTGTAAAGCTGCCCAATAATTATCCATACCATATTTCTTTTACTACCTCCTAGCAAAGATATCCTTGCCACAATTTAGTCTTTCCAGCTAGCTTTTGACAAGATCTTCATTAAATATAACATGTTCAAACCAGGAGACAGAAGTACTATTAATGTTAAAAATGTAATACAGTCCCTGTTATGCTGTCTCATAAGAACTTAATGCTAAGTTTTTGTTATTTATTTTCCATTGTCTCTTGTGTTTAAAGGTGTTTGCCCAGAAGACTTTGAGCTGTTAGGCCACACCTGGAGTTCTGTTACTTTATTCCCAAGAAAGTGTTTTCAGCAGAGCTTTCCTGGTGTAGAAAGAGGGTGACACATGTAGCCCTTTCTGTGAGTGCTGTTGGTGCTAGAACTTGCTTCCCTAGTAGAGCTTCTCAGCTTCAAGACTGCTTTTTCCTCAGACTTTTAGGGAAAAAGAAGGTTAACATAAGACAAGGCAGCATGTACTTTTGAATTCAGTAGCATTCTGGCTTTTTGCTGCATTCTAGAGAAATGGGTTATGACTATGGTGCCTCAGGGAAGGAGTACACATTCATTTGTAGGCAGGCGTCTTGGCATGAGATCAAAATATTTAAGGAAAAGCATTATCTTCTACATATTCCCAGGCATATTTTTGTGTTATTCCTTTCCAAATGATTGTGTTGGGTAACTGTGTCTTCCTTCTCTTAGGATTGTCTCTCATTCTACCTTCCTCCTGCCCATTTATGGGATTAAAAATAAAAACTGTATTTGCTTTGTAATTCCATCCAAGTCTGACAGAAGGGTAGAGACACAGAGAAAATTAAATTCCTGCAGGTTTGTTTATAAATTTTGATACTTCCGTTTTTCTGAGGAAAAATGTTTTATGGTGTGTTGTTTTGTTTCCTTTTTTTTTTTCCCAGCAAAGTTTTGAAATACTGAATGAAGATGATGCTTCATTCATCCTGAAAGTTACACAGACTCTCACAAATGCACTGGTAGAATATCGTCAGCAGGCTGCATCAAACGAAGTAATGCAGATTTTGTCTTGGTTTTGTTCTACAAATCTGTAGATTCCTGAGATTGTGCATTTTTATTATTATAGATGGTACAATAAAACAAAAAATGCTGTGGAGACTGTATTGTAAGTTTTTTTCATTAAATACATAAATTTTGGTAGTGATGATAGGGTAAAATCTTAGCTTTTCCGTTGATGAGTCTTAATAATTTCTGTTCAACAGTGCTTGCTTATTTTTTTGTTGTTGATAGAAACTAAAAATCATCTTGTCACTTTTTTCCCATGCTTTTCCTTACATCTAAATTTTTCTGCTAATTTTGCCCATTTTTAATTCTAACTTAAGCTTTTCTCATCACTACTGACTTGCCTTACACTCCTGTATCCTGTTTCTGTTCTCAGGCTTCTCTTCATTTACCAAGTAATTATGCATTTTTCTTATACAACCTCTGGTCCTACTCTTTGGACTGTTCTTTCTGAGGTCTCATTCTTCTTCCATTATTAGAAACCCAGTTTTTCCCCTCTCTGCTATTACTTGTGACTGACTTATCTTCACATAGGCAGTACATATGGAGGTGTTCTGAGTACTTCTCTGCTGACATGTTACAAAACAATGAAGTTCAAACTGAAATGACTTCTAACCTATAAGTTGTGGAAGACCAAAATGTTTTCCTACATTAGGCCTTGTTAGTATTCTAAACTGTGATATTTCAACTGGTAATTTTTGAGTGTAAAATGCTTCTTTTTTAGATCTGACAAGTTGAGAATTAGGTTCAATGAGTATCACTTCATTTCCTAATACAGAGCTTTTACAGACATTGAGAGATATGATGGGCAGTGTATACATAGAAGTTATTAGTCCTATGATTTGCAAAGAAATACTTGATTTTTCAGATTTGGTAGCAGAAATACTGGTCTTTTATTTGGTTTGTGATCATTGTTCCAATAGGCTGTCCTGATGAGACTTTAAACTTTTTTTTAAAAACTAATAGGACCATTTAGATGCTGGATATAATGGAGAAACAGCACTGGAATATTCCACAGAGCAGCCTGGTGTGACCTCAGCAGATATTACTGACTCTGACGCTGGTAATGTTGGCTTTGCAGTCTTTTAATGTGGTTTAATCTTAACACTGAACCTTGCATAAATGATAGTAAGCCTTTCTTCCTGCTTTTCTAAAAGCAGTGCTTAAGAGTTTAAAAACGCCAGAGTCAAGTAGCATAAATGAATGGCTTGGGGGTTTTTTCCCCATCCTCTACTAATATTAGAAGGAAAAGGCTATTAAAACACATTGATCCTACTTAACTGTAGGTTTCGGGGAGAAATTGAGTTAGTACCAACTCTGACTTTCCTGTGTTCAAAGGCGACTGTTTCTAAGGAGACTTTCAAAGTCTCTTTGGCTATTTCTCCCCCCTTGATGGAGGAGATCTTTCCTGCAGGTTTAGTCAAATCAAAATGTTAGTAGAAAGTTATGTGGTAGAGGATGGATAATTGTCTTTAATACCTGAATACTCCAGCTACTTGGCCTCAGTACTTCTGATTAAATTTTTCAAAGAATGCTGGATTTCTTGGAGGTCATTTTCTTCTGATAGAAACAAATGGCTGTTTTTCTTAAATCTGGGAAATACAATCCTATGCTTGGAAAGGCGAGATACCCAGAATACTAGTGAAGATATTTTGTGTGATTTTTTTTTTTTTTGTACAGTGTCAATTTTCTAGTTTTTCTTGAAAGCTTAGCTTTTGAAAACCTCAATTTTTACAATGGTAATAGCAAAAATTGCATTGACTTTGAATATATAAGATTTGAAACTTTAATTTCATTATTGTAAGCCTAAGGGAAATAGCTTTTGCCTACCTCCCCACCCTTGTTTTTCCAGGATTTTCTGTAACTGAAAGCATTCCTGACTCGTGGTGGTTTGAAAATGTAGCAAAATCAGATGTGAACTGTACCAGCAATGCTGCTGTGCTGGACTGGAAATGCTTGTTTTGAAAAGCCCTATTTAGAGAAATAAGTAATGAAGGCTCTTCAGAATCCTCTCGTACTGAAAAACAGTATTTCCCTTCTTTAGACTACTCAAGCAGCCTATCAGCTAAGCAGTTCTTACCAGTCAATGAAGATGAACCCCAGAACTTTTCAACTTGCTCTTTGGAAACCGCATATGAGAACAACATCACAACCGAATTTTTGAACAGTGTAAGAAACATGAATGCTGAGGAAGTTACTGCCACCCTACACAAAATAGCAGCATCAAATCCAGCTTTCAGAGGTAATTTTCATATACATGTATACACAGACATAAAAATATACATAACATCATTAATTAGCTCTGTAAAATACTAAGGACTTTTATGGGTTGAAGAATATTGAGGTGTTAAGGAGGGTTGAAGAGAAGTCTTTTTTCCTCACCCTTTAATTTTTGCAGGATTCCGTTTAGGCATGGTAATTCAGAATAGCTGCTTTCCCATAAATGCATTAGTAATTGCTGATTTTTTAAATTCTTCTCTCAGTTGCGCATAGTAACATTTACATGGCAAGAGACAGTAAACTGAAACCAAGTATATTATTACTAGTAAATTAGAATCTTCTCAGTGCTGTAAGAGGAGAAATGCTAGTTTTGTGAATACCTACCATGAAGAATTTTTTATTTAATAGTTCCTGAAAGAAGTGTATTTGCCCAGTAACATAGAAATAATAATGAATCAGAGACAAGTAGTCTTTCTTTTGCTTACAACTTTCTAGTAAGTGTCAGCTATTAAACCTTCCCACATCTTCAGTCAACTACTGCTCTCTCTTCAGAAGTTTCCTGTGTACGTTTCTAAGCTTCTCAGAGTGTGTTTAGACCCATAAAGGTTAAAAAAAGAACAGTGAAGATGAGTACATTGTAGGAAAGCTTACTTTCCAAGCACGTACTGATTGTTCTCAGTTATTTTTCTTTTAATAAGTAAAGATCCAAAACTCATCTCAGCATCTGAATGTTTCAGTATAACTTGTGTCTTTAAGTGAATTTTGCCATAAAGTTGCTTATTTTCTGCTTTTGTTTGTTTGCCTTTAACTAAGGAATTGATATACCGAATGTTATAAGGATCCTGACTGAAAGTGGAACTCTGAGGGGACCAAGTAATGGCAGCGCACAGTGACATGGTACTTAATAGAATGTAGCAATGTTTACTTTCTGTAACTTTGTTGTTTTACTTCATCTGACCTCAGCGGAGTTATTTTGTTACATTTAAGTTTTGTACAATGTTTTTAAATTAAATTAATGACTTGGTTTTGATATTCTGGTTATTTATTTCTCCATTTACCTAAAAGTTCTGTATTGTGGAAGGGTTGTAAAGCTCATGTTTCCACGTTAAATAGCTTTTTAAAACAGGTAATTTGTTTTCTTAAGTATTATTAAATACTGTACATTGACAGTGTGATGTTTTCTTATTGTTGGTTCTTTTACAAAGAGTTATTAGCAGGATGAACTACTGCACTCAGCAGTACAAACTCATCCTACAACAAATACTTGGAAGTCATTCCCTGTGGCTGCTGGGACTGAATAGGAAGGAAATTTTTCCTAAAGAAAGAAGCCTTCCTAAGAAGCCTAATCAAAAACCCTTTCCCATATAAGGGTTATGAACAGGTCTCCATGTTTTTTTTTTAATGAGATTAAAAATAATAATAAAAAGTCAGCGCTGTCAGTCTCCTGCTGAGATGAGAAGCGCCTGCATTATAGCAAATTTAGGGAGCATAGAAGCTTCAGCAAAGTTAGTAGAAATTAGGTATGTTTTGCAAATTTAGAGATGTATCCCACCAGGTGTAACCAGGCTCTGGCTAAGAGGCACTGTTGTGGTGGCAAAAGTATCTTTTGTCTTTTATCCTGCCAGTATGAGAATGAAATGAAAGCTGGCTTATACTGTTCTTCAGGCTCTTTCAACAGAAACTTTTTTCCAACTAAAGTAGTACTGGTTCTGACTGAATGTACATGTCTATATATAAATGACTTCTACTTTTTTAGGAGGGTGAAAAAACGTTTTGGATGGTTATAAATTAGTTTGCTTGGAAAAAAAAAATTTTAAAGTGAAGCTGTGTGATTAAAATTCACTTCCTGCCTGTGATGCTGGGTAGCATTCAGTGGTTCTAATTAAAGCTCTTCAGCTTTGCAGCCAAAAACTGGTATAATTTAGATATGCTGGGGCCAGATGGCAAATGAACTTTTTTGTGTTAACTTACATTTTTTTTGAGATCTGGATGGAATTTGAGAATCCTCATGCTGATGGTTTCATATCTTCATACCATGGAATGGAAGATGCAGTAAAACTAAGGTAACAAAGAAAGCAGCAATTTATGAGTTTTATTATATGAAGAGACCCAGGAAGGAAGACAGTTCACAGACAAAACTGTTTTAAAGAAACACTGAGGAATCTAAATCTGTTGTTATCAGAGGCAGAGATGGAACCAGACTTCTTATAGTTCGTTTACTCTGTATAGGAGCAGTGTTAATGCCTGCTTAATGATGGTGAACTTAATCTTAAAAATCTGAATGCTGAAAATAAAAATAGAAATATCTTTTTCCTGTTTGTTTTCAAGGTGCAGAACAATTTTTGTATTACAATAATAAAATCACAATATTCAGCTGCTGTAAATGGTCATCTCTGAGACAGCTTCTTTTTCCTTTTACTGTGAAATCATTCCAAGTGGAAATAAAGTTACAATAAAGTTACAATAAAGTTACAATGAAGTTGAAATAACTTGGATTTGAGGTGGATATTTTTGCTTGGGTGCCGGAGGAGCATGCTGAAAAAGACTCCTAAATCTGTAGTACACTGACATAAAATGGTTGAATGGTGTGCTGCAGAGTGCTGCTGTACCTCTCAGCTGAGAAACATGAACTGGGTAAGAGTCGCTAAGTGTATGCTTGTTGGGGATTAGATTTGTGGGGGTTTTTTTCCCTATAGAATATTTTCCCACAAAGTCGCTAGGAGACTAATTGCTGGGTACTTATGGGTGCTTAACCTAAACAATACAAACGGCTAGGAAAGTTAGCACCAGGCTACACCTTTTTTGGTCTCAGGGAGTTTTTTTTCTCTCCGAAGGAAAAAGGTGATACCGCGAGGTTTTGGGAGATAAAGGGCAGGGGTGGGGGCAGTTTTGGCTCTTGCTCTCAGCATCGAAGAGAGAAGGGTCAGGCCGCTCTGGCTGCAGGAAGAGTTTCTCACTGCCATCACCGGGTCCGGTCCTGAGGAAATCTCCCATCATCTCCTCGTGTGCCCAGGGACTCTGAGCTCTCCTCCTCCTGCCCTGCTGGGCTGACCCGGCCCTGTTCCACTGTCGCCGCTTTCCTTCGGCACCGCTTTGGATACGCTGTGCCCCGGCACTGCCCGGCCCTGCCAGGACATCCCTGCCCTTCCAGCTACCACCGCGGAGCTTCTGGTACACCCCATCCACCAGCCCGGGATTTTTTTCTACCGTTCCAGCTTGGTGCTGAAGCACCAAGGGAGCCCTGCACGGAGACCAGACTGCCCCGGGCTTTTATGAAACAAAAGCCCCTCGAGGTTCCTGGTTTTGTTTATTATTAATGCTGTAGTTGTTGTTGTTTGTTTGCCTTGTTATACATACTAGTAAAGAGCTGTTATTCCTATCCCCTTATCTTTGCCTGAGAACCGATTTAATATCAAAGTTTTAATAATTCGGAGGGAGGGGGTTTGAATTCTCTGTTCCAAAGAGAGGTCTTGCCCTCCCTAGCAGATACCTGTTTTTTCTAACCAAGACAATGCTTCTGGAAATGTTTTCAAAGAACACAGTCCAACCTAGTCCATTCAGCTGTACAATTATTTTTATTTTTTTCTTTCTTACCTGGTGCAAATAGAGGCTGAAAAAGCATCGCATTATTTTGTTCTTGTATCTGTCTCTGATTTGTGATATCTTGGTGTATTCTTATACTAATGGAAAACTGTTTATTTGTTCCAAAACACATTTTAATGTTTTGCTTGTGNTGGTTTTTTGCATGGGGAAGTCTTGGGTATTGTTTTGTATTGCAAGAACAGCTTAAAATTGACAAGCAATGAGTTACTAGATCCGGGGTAGCTTATCTGAATCCGGCTTCTGTTAGCCACAGGCAAAGGCTTATCTATCTACTTCAGCCAACTCAGCAACATCTGCTTTGACTATGATCTTAACTCTCCTAAAATCCTTAATTTCTTAAAATTAACATTTCACCAGTACTACAAAGTAAGAAAAAAAAAAAAGGTATTCTCTTTACTGATACTATTTAAACAATGCTGTTGGCTATATTTAATATTATACATTTTTGGTTTCTCACAATAACAGCAAGGCAGACTTCTGAGGTAACTTGAAAATTAATAAAATAAAAGTTAAGCAATAGCAAGAAAAATCAAACAAAGAGAAAATTAATTTTCTGTAAAGCTTCATCTAGGTTTTATGTATTTTACTGAGACCCGAGAGCTTAGAGGAAATTATTTTTAACAAAAAGCTGCAGAACTCCTGCTCTTCACAGAAGGCAAAAAGGGTAAAGGAGAAGAGTGTTCACAGGTTAATTGACAAGAAAGGAAAAGTGTAGACCATGCAACTGCAGAGTTACTGTCTGATGTGAATTGAGACTATCTCTGTTGTAGACAGGTATGGAAACATCCTCCTTGTTTGTTGCTTCCTGGCTGTCCCAGGGTTTTGCACTCTCTGATTCAGGAATTCATTACCCCTTTACAGCAGCAAGCTTTATCTGGGTATGCATGTACAAAAGTGTGTAGCATGCCTCGTGGTTTATATGTAAAATAATAACCTCATATATGTGAAATAATAACAATGACCTCAAATGCCAATGCTGACTCTGCAGTGTCTCCACTGGAAGAATCACAGAATCAAGTAGGTTGGAAAAGGCCTCAGATCAAGCCTAACCCATGACCCAACCCCATCATGTTTACTAAACTGTGGTGCTCCTGTCTTTCCTTAAACACCTGCAGGGGTGGTGACTCCATCATCTTCCTGGGCAGTCCATTCCAATGCCTAATCACCCTTTTTCAGTGGAGAAATTCCTCCTGATGCCCAACGTAAACTATTCCTGGCACATCTTAAGACACTGTCCTCTCATCCTATCCCTGATTGCCTGGGAGAAGAGGCCGACCCACAGCTGGCTGCACTCTCCTTGCAGGTGGTTGTGGAGAGTGATAAGGGCCCCTTAACCTTTTCCCCAGGTTAAATAACCCCTGCTCCCTCAGCTGCTCCTCACAAGACCTGTGCCTATCTAGGTACTGGTTATTATTAATGTGTTCTTCCTGTCTGCTGTGGTGCTAGAGCAGCTGTGCTTCAGGGGAGGGTGTATGCCTTCACAGAACCACAGAATAAACCAAAGCAGAAGGGACCCACAGAAATCATCGGGGTCAGCTCCTGGCCAGGGGTATATCCTGCACGGGATATCCCCTAGAGTCACACGCTGTTCCTGAGAGCCTTAAACGCTTCTTATGCTCTGTCCGGCTTGGTGCTGTGACCACTTCTCTGGAGAGCCTGTTCCGCTGCCCGAACATCCTCGGGGTGAAGAGCCTTTTCCCGACAACCACCCTCACCCTCCCCAGACACAATTTCACGCTGTCACTGGCGACCACAGAGCAGAGATCAGTGCCCGCCCCTCCCCTTCCCCTCTCGAGGAAGACGTGCCCAAGGAAAGGCCTCTCCCGGCCGGAGCCGAGTCCCGGCGCTCCGTTCCCCGCTGGCCGGGGGACGCCGGCGGGAGCCCCGGGGCCGCCCCGCCTGCAGGGGGCGCCAGCGC